>VMDR010010218.1:0-31324 GCA_007922815.1 Macrotus californicus | reverse complement strand
AAATGAAAACATTATTTCTCCTCCCACTCCAAAGAGTGGAACTTTGTCACTACCTAAATATCTAAAACTGTAAGTAAGACTCCAGATGAAATACACTGCTGAGGAAAAATGCAATCTAGAACAGAAGTAAACTGAGAAGTTTTACTTGTGGAAAAGGAGCCCAAGTCTGTTACACTGTTACTTCTAAAGCAATGACAAGCGCACTGCAGACACACTCTTCACCAACACAGGAAACGCCGCAGAGGGAACCCAGCGTCTGACTCACCGTGGATAAAACTCACAGACGAACAGGGCGTGTGACACAAGCAACCAGTGCGGGGGGGGGGCGACGGACCAGACTTACACTAACCTTGTTACAGACTTTTAGCAGATCTACACTGAAACAATGATGCTAGTCTACTACAAGTTTTTCTGTTTTAAGAGAAATTCAGATTTTTTTATAACTAAAGGATTTTAACATAGCTTACATGTTTTAATCCACCCTGTTGAAATAATTTATAATTCAATGGGCAAGGACTCTAAAAGATTAGTAGCACAACTATTATTTAAAAACTATTAAGTAACATACAAAGCCAGGTAGGGGCTCCAGGTAGGGGCTTAGAGAAGTATCTAATACCTAGATCAGTTATTTCTCCCAAATTCTGATCCTTAACAAAGTAAATATTTGTTTTACACACATACACACACACTCCTATTTTACACACCCCTATTTTTAAGTTCTAAATACATTTTTCTTTTTAAAATAAAGTGCAAAAATCCATTTATTTAAGCAATTAACATACCAAATCCAAGAATCCTAGGCAGGTAAATCCCATTATGCATTTATTACCTACCCACTGGGTTCTGGTTCATACTGTGACCATCGGCTGCGTTCTGTATTTTGTCTCCTGATAATCAATACAGACCTAAGAAGCCCATACTGCTTGTTACTAATTAGCCAGTGGGCTGTCTACCATCTAATCAATGTTTCCTGATCTAGTTAGAAATTGTCTCAATTTGAAAAGATTTTACAGTAACATTTACTAAGTAAATATCAGATTACCTCTTGCAGCAATTAACTCATGTCAGAGTCATTCCCCCTGCTCCTTCCATCTAAATCACGTAGCTATACAAGGCTACGCTGTTAATTCACAGAGCTGGGAATCCACATGAGCACTAAGCACTACCTGAAGACTAAATATCTTACATTAATATTCTACTTCTAAAATTTATGTAGCATCTCCTATGCTTAAAATATATGTTAACTTACGGGTAAGTGCATTCACAATGTCCTGGTTAATACGTATTTTCATCAATCAACAAATAATTATCAGATTCCTTAAAAATGACATCAAAAAGGTAGCCCTCAAAACTAGTCATTTCATGATCCTCCTTCCTCTATATTCTTAAATAGATTTCAGATAAATCAGGTATTAAATTTTAAAAAAAGTACCCTTACCACATAGCCTGGAGTACTTACATTCTTTTGTATTGTTCATTGCTTCATAAGTTTCTTCAAGTAAGCTACAGCCCTTCCTTACTACCCCAGAATTATGAATAAATACTTTTATAAATAATGTTAACTTGAGTGGAGCCAGAAATGAAAACAAGGGTAGAGTTCATTCTAGACAGAACTGGTGCAAAGAGAGCTCTCAAGTCAAGTGTAAACTGAATTCACGTTTTCTAAACGTCAAATAATACATCTCTACACTATAGTTTCGTTTTTTGTTGTTGTTTTGAGCAAGTAATATGTTTCTCTGCATTCTCTTCCTTTCTGAAGGGGTTAAATTCATTACCAGTTAAGTTAGACCTATGTTGGGTTAAGATCCTTCACTTATATTTCCAATTTTTTTCTTTCTCAAATATTCTGGCTTTTCACTGTGATACAAAAAGCAATGATTGGAAAGCCTGTCTACTTCAACTACATTATCAAAATTTGGGGGGTCCATACTTAGATTTCTAAATTCACACCAAGTTTGTTCACTCCAGTTTGAAAAACAAATGTTGATCTCTACATTAGCTTCCACATTAACACTTTGATGGGGAAGCAAATCACATGTAAACTGTAAATTTTTATTTACTTTATTCAAAGTGTAGTCACATCATCTAGGATAAAAAAACATTTATTTGTCCCATCTAATTCAAGAAAGGACATATATAGCACGTATTTACTTACGCACGTATATAGAACATGTATCTAATTGAGGTATACATACAGAACATACACTAATTCAAGAAAGAACACAAAAGATAAAAATAAATCACAACCAAAGGAAAGAAACACCAGATACCTGTGCCTCCAACATAAACGACTTAATAAAAAGGAGCACGGCACAAAATTCCAGGCTGCCAGATGCTCTGAGTTTCCAAAATGTCCCAAGAAGAAACATTAGCCATGAGATTAAAATAAATCAGTTGCTAACGAAACAAAAACACACACTCCAATACTGGGTAATTTGAAAGATTCTCCTTTACAGACTCTCCTCTGGAACCATACATACACCAGACAGCTATCAATTCCAAGAATGCAAAACTCTCCTCCCATTCTTGAACACATTAGACACCTGCTCATGTCTATCACTTCACAGACACATTTTTACCAGTATTTAGTTTTCTTCAGACATTATTCTATTTAAAAAATAAAACTACAATTATGTGAAACAATTAAAAAAATAATTAAAAAAAAAACGGTGTAGAGCTCCAGTAGGTGTGACTCAAACTTTCTGGTTTTCAATATCAAGAACACTTGTTCTTGCCCTGGCTGGTGTGGCTCAGTGGACTGAGTGCTGGCCTGCAAAACAAACGTCACTGGTTCAATTCCCAGTCAGGGCGCATGCCTGGGTTGCAGGCCAGGTCCCCAGTAGGGACAAGTGAGAGACAACCACACATTTATTTAATGTTTCTCTCCCCCTCTTTCTCCTTCCCTTCCCCTCTCTCTAAAAATAAATAAATAAACTCATAAAAAAAAAAAACTTGTTCTTTTGAGCAACTGATTTATTTGCATCTCATACACATGATTTGCATTTACCTTTAGGATACTGCCCAAATTCTTAGAGCAAAACTGGTGTGAATCTAGCAAGTTCTCTACAAAAATCCAAATACCACTATTTCTGTAAGAACTATTTTAGTACCCTAATTTCCTCTTCTGCTTTGTATATCTATCCTTATTTTTCCTTTCGACCCACCTTTAATGCAAACATCTTGCTAGTTTTTAACATGTGACTAAAGCGTTCTTGTTTGCAAGTCTTACTACTTTCTGGATCAGAGTAGGATATATATACCTACACACAGAGTACATGAAATTTTGCTCCCTCTCAAAGTCACAAATGATTGCCAAAGGCTCCCATTTGCAGGGGTAGGGATGGGTGTACAGGGATGGGTAAGAGGGAACAGTGTTAAATACAGGGTTCGGCACAAATAACAGTCCTGTTTTATTACAAATTCTTTTACTATAAAATCATAAGCATGTAATTCTGTAGCATAACAGTATCACACTCAAGCACACACACCATATGACATTTTAGGTGAAATGTTCAAATTAAAACTATAAATTAGCCCTGGCTGGTATGAATCAGTGGACTGAGTGCCGGCCTGTGAACACAAAGGTTGCTGGTTTGATTCCCAGTAAGGGCACACGCCTGGGTTGCAGGGCCAGGTCGCAAGCTGGGGGCGCACAAGAGGCAACCAAGTAATGTTTCTCTCCCTATCTTTCTCCCTCTCTTCCCCTCTCTCTAAAGATAAATAAATAGTGTCTTTAAAATAGATATAGATATAGATAAAACTATAACTTACTACACCCATATCATTACCCTACCAACCACACTCAAGCAGGCATTACTTCTGTTGGACCTGTATTTTCAGAATTCTTCTCTCAGAACCTGGGGTATTTTCTTGACTACATTTAAACTACTGTCCATCAGGGCAAAGTTCACAAAGTTCAAAAAGGACATATGCCCATTTCCTTTTCCTTTTTTTTTTTAAATTTTATCAACATTCTATGTAACAATTCTATTCCAACTACTCCAGCTGTGACGCTTGGCATCCTGGTCCCACTTCGTCCTTCTGCTCCTCTGCTATGCCAGCCCACCATCCATGCTGCCACCAAGCATATCTTCCTACAACACAGTTTCCTTAAAGCCCTCCACAACTTTTGGTAATAGCATTCAAAACTCCTCTCAATTCTGCAGCAATGTGATCAAGTAGAGAGGCCTGTTTTCTCTTCTACTCTGGTTTCACTTCTGCCACTAATGAAAATTATTCTCAGTTGTATCTACGGATTACCTGTGAATTTATTACATCTCTTCTCTAAACTGGATGGTAAACTAGGAATTTAAAAACAATGACACATTCGTGACATAAGAAGTTTTTCAAACAGTCAGTTTTTAAGCTAACACTCAAAGAGAGCTCTGCCCTTTCCCGATGATAGGCTGGCTAAGACCTGATCTAATTAGGATATCTGGGTACGTACAAAGAAGAATAGCAAACTTTCTGTAAAATTAGCACAATAGGCTCCTTATTACAGCTATGTATTTGTTTCAAAAGTTTAGGTGTCCAATTTAACCAGCACATACACTCTGAAATATCGAAAACCTTTTGGTACAGCAATTATAAAGCTAACTTAAATAGTGCAGGTTCCTAGGATTTGTAAACTGTAGTTTAGTGGCCATACATCCAAAAAAAGTATGATCAATCTCTGGATGTATTAATTCCTAATAACTATTCCAACTCAGTGAAGAAAGCACAAAGTACTCAAATGGCTTTGGTTGTGTAGAGTAAAATCTAAATTACAGATGCCATGATACATTGAAAACATTAAAAATTATAGAGACATTTCGAAATGTTAAAGGAAATGAACACTATTTTCAGAACCACATTTAAGCAAGAGACAAATCCCAAAAGCCATACACAAAACAGATTTGCCTATATAAAAACACTCCAACTTTTCTATGGCAAAAATACATCATGGACAAAGGTAAAGCAAATGTAAGTGAGGAAAATACATGCGACCTCTGTCAAAACAGTAACATTCTATCCGAAATACATAAAAGCTCTTAAATCAATCTCTCTCTCTCTCTCTCTCTCTCTCTCTCTCACACACACACACACACGTTCTCTGGAAATCAGGGAAGCAAATTAAGACAACCATGTTCTGCCAGAATGGAGAAAAACAAAGTTGATGGATAGCTGATAAAAATTAAAAACTTATTAAAAACCTCTAATGTTAGCAATAGAGTAAGAAAATGAGCACAATGATCCATCACAATGAAAGTGAACTTGGTACATCATTTTAAAAAGCAATTTGGCAATATTCATCAAAATTAAAAATGTATGTATCAATTTTTTAGCTATTTTTTTTTATTTTTAGAGAGAAGAGAAGGACGGGAGAAAGAGAGGGAGAGAAACAACAATGTACGACAGACAGAGACATCCATCAGTTGCCTCTCGCAAGCCCCCAACTGGGGACCTGGCCCACAACCCAAGCACGTGCCATGACTGGGAATCGAACCGGTGCCTTCTCGGTTTCCAGGCCAGCACTGAATCCACTGAGCCACATCATGCAGGGCCATATATCAATCTTTAAAGTTTATGTCTAGCAAATTCGCTTCTAGCAATCTATCATTCAGAAATCCTAGGAAACAACTCAAACCGAAGGCCCTGAAGTAAAAAGACATATCCTATTTAAACCATATTGTAACATATAAAATTCTAATCACAAAAACCCTAATTTCTGGCCACTTCTGGCATAGGTGTACAATGGATTAGATGACATTCAAATATAGATTTGGCCCCCAGCACCTGAACAGCAACAATAAGCTTAAAATGAGCAGTGTCAGTTCCAGAGTTATTCCTACAGAGGCGACACACTTGATATTGGCAAATGAATGCCTCTCTCGACCTCACAGGTTCTGGAATTTGACATTTTTCATAAGAATCATACAAAAAAGATAAGCCAGTTCACACTGGAGCACTGTACACGATGCACTGACAAACTGGAAACCGCCATGATGTCCATTACTATTGAACTGGTTGATTACAGCACATCCTTACAATGTAGCATTATGTGATATAAAAAGAATGAGGCAGTTATTACATGTAAGTTGCGCAGACAGATACCCACACTGCCAGGTAAAAAGCTGTAGAACATAATTATGGTAACAGCTAGTATTTACTGACACGTACTCCAGGTAGTGTGTAAGGCACTTTACATTATTCCCAAGTGTTCTGAACAACTGCATTAACTCCCTGTACTTTACAGATGAAGAAAATGAGAGAGAGAAGGGAAGGCTCACCTAAATTCACTGGACTGGGACATGAACCCAGGCACCTGACTACAATCGTAACCTCTACGCAGAGAAACCAAAGTGCCTCTATATGTCTTTCACAATACAGAGTTGTATCTTTTAAAACTGTATGTGCAGAGAAACACACCAAGGAGAAATGAGATAGGAAATTTTCACTTTCTATTTTATCAATTTTCTGTTTCAATTTGTTAAATTACTCTTGAAAACAGATATTAATGATGTCATACAAAAGCTGAAAACCTAATTCTACTATTTACCCCTAAATGAAGGTAGTGATAATGAGGAGGCTCACCCCTTGGCAGAAAGGGACACCAAAGGCTCAATTTAAAACAAGTAGTTTTTTTTTTATTATGAGCTAGAAACTCAGTTTATGCTAATCAAAACACATTAAGGAAGTATAATACAAGACTTTAAAAATGAATTTTTCAGTGCAATACGCTGTGATTAGAAATAGCAATACAAAGCAATCCTGCTTTATTTATTGCTCCAGGGAACTGCTAAGGCATCCAAGGTGATCAAACTTCATGAATCCAATTCCCCTAAAAGCACCTTCTTCTCATTTAACGTATTTTTTTGCCAAAAAGTTTGGTATAATAAATAGTTAGGATGAAATTTACTGAACTCATAACCACGAATGAAAGACAATGCTAACATCAGGAATACAAAGACAGCCTCTGTTCCCAGTGACAGTGTCAAATCTGGTCTAGGACTCAGATACTTAAAACAGCAGATAAATACAAAGTAAAAGCTTAAAATAAATACTGCAGAAACAAAAAGTCAATGCTCTTCAAAAGGAAGAGGTGAAAGGGGTGTGCACTCTAAATGACTGGAGGGGAGAGGGGAAGTGCAGTCCAGACAGATAACAGAAAAGGAAAGGACAACACATCACCCCCACCCCTGCTCTCCCAAATAGTAATCATTTAATGCCTTCTCATCCCAATTTAAACAAAGCTCCTACTACTGATAAACCCCTGCCTCCTCATATTGGGCATCTGGTCTGTTGTGGCCCATGGTATTAACAGGACCAACTGCCTCAATATATGTAGCTCCAGCCAACAGGAAACACTTTATCATTTTTTCATTGTTTTAGTCAGTCAGGTTAAAATTGAAAACCTGATATTCTTCTTTGGAAGCAATCAGATAAATCACAACTTAATTAATGTAACATTTCACCACAGTATAATTTGCTGTTTAAAGACCCTCAACTTGAACGTATTATGCCCATTCAGATTAAGCAGAGAAAAAGGACACTGGATAGAAAAGGAATAAGGGTGTATTATTAAATGTTAATTCTTAGCAGAAATAGCACAAATCTATTTCATAGTAAGTTTATGTTTTAATTTGGTAATAGTTTAGACTCAGTCATACAGCTCAGACAATGCATTTATTTGCTAAGAAACTACTCTAAGGACGGCTAATTCTCCTTCCACATGATCTGTGTCAGTGGTACTAAATACATGTAGAACCTAATTATATTCTTAAAACATGTATGCCAAGTGCATCATCCAGCCAATGTTTAGAAAGCAGAAGCAGAGGTTCAGACACAGACGAGCTAATAGTTTACACTGAAGGGGAATAAGTTATGATGAATCCCAAGGCCACACTGTGGAAATTCAAGGTTAATTATGCAGGAAACACATACTTGTTATTCAGTTATAACAATGGCCAGGTTATTTTTCCTTCGGGCATTTCCAACTGCCCCTCTGCTCTCTCTCCAGAGGTGCTAGCAATAGAACAAAACCAGACAAACCACACAGCACTCCTGCCTCAATTTGCCAAGAACGCTTGAAAACGAAGGAAAGCAAACAGAGAATCTGAAGTATAAGAATGTATCAAAAAGGAATAGCCAATATATTAAAACATACTATTATACACATTAACTCCAGGAAATGCAATTTAGATGTTTCTGATGATCGAGGTAACAGGAATTCTGTTCTTAACCCCAAACTACGAACACTACCATAAACTAAACTGCAAGAAGCTGGTTTTTGGACAAAGTAGAGAGGGAACATACATTTTAAAGACAATACAGGCCCTGGCGCTGGTGTGGCTCTGTGGATTGAGTGCCGGCCTGTGACCCAGAGGGTCGCTGGTTTGATTCCTGTTAAGGGCATGTGCTTGGGTTGCAGGCCAGGTTCCTGTTTAGGGGGTTAGCGAGCAACTAACCAATATATCCCTCGCACACAGATGTTTCTCTCCCTCTCTTTCTCCCTCCCTTCCCCCTCTCTAAAAATAAATAAAATCTTTAAAAAGAAATAAACACCTTTCCCATAGAAGGCAGTGGTCATAAAATGGAGTTTGTAACTGGTAAATCTGTACACGGCTTTAAATAAACAAAACAGTCACAAAAAATACATAGTAAGATCTTATGTCATATAGTATATTATACTTTATGTATACTGTAAGTACACAGTGTTACCAGTAAAAAATTTTAAGATTCCTATGTTCTACACACACACACCAAAAAAGCGTTATATTGAAAATTAATTCTGCTTGAGCTGTGTAAAAACAGTTCCCAACGAGGCTCACAGGGGATGGTACAGTCCCACAATGAGAATGGACCATGGGACCCAGAGTCGAATCAAGGCCCAATCTACCACTCAGCACCCTTAATTCCTTGGACATGTGACTACTTGGAGCCTCAGTTTAACCATCTTTAAGGAGAACTAATGCCTCCTCCAATGCTGTTGTTCTGTAAATTGTAAACTCATTCTGTGCAATTACTTAAAAGATGCTGAATATTCAAAACATTGAACATACAGAATAAAAGACATGCTTCCCACCCCACAAAAAAATGAGAAATAGCTAAGATTCCACATGGCCTCAATTTGCCTGCAAGTAGCTTTTACAAACTCACAAAGGTGAAATTTAATTCGAATCTTAACGGTGGCTTTGTTACCAACGACTGGAATGTCTAATGAAATATACTTTTTAAGATTTTGTTTATTTATTTTTAGAGAGAGAGGAAGGGAGGGCGAAAGAGAGGGAGAGGGGACACCCCCATCCAGAAACCTCACCCCCAACCCAGGCATGTGCCCTGACCGGGAATCAAACCGGCGACCTTTCAGTTGACAGACTGGTGCTCAATCCACTGAACCACCCCAGCCTGGGCTCAAACCAAATATTTTTAAAAGCTGTATGTTATCAAGACAGAAGACTTTTGCCTAAGGGATGACAGAAGTTATGGTGCAAAGAACTGAATAGGCTCGTAAATGTACTCAACTCCAATGCCTTCCTTCCCGACCCCCTGGGAGAGAGTGAACTGAGAGCACGCATAAGGCAAAATACCACACTGCGAGATCACAGCCAGCATTCATTACGCAGGAAACAATTCATTCATTACCAAATACCTAAATCCGAAAATCTAAGACAATCTCTCAAATTTCTCAGAAGTTATCTGCCCTAGCAATTATCTAATGCACTGTTTTTCACTGACAAAAAATGTCTTTAAATCATGTGCCCTTCCCTCTAGACCACGTTTAAAAACCCCCCAAGATGCTGCACTGACACTACCATTGGAGACAGTAGCTGGGGGCAGTTGCTAGCTGTTCCCATACAGCAGCAGTTCGGACCCTTTTATAACTCTTAAAATTTGTTGAGGACCTGAAAGAGCTTCTGCTATATGGATTATGTCCACCACTATTTACTGCATTGGAAATTATAACTAGAAAATGTCTTTAATGTTTATTCATTTAAGTAATAAGAAATCCATTACACGTTAGCAGAAATAACTTCTTTAAAAGCAACTGTTTTCCAAAACAAAAATACAGTAAGAAACATGGCATGGCACTGTTTTACATTTTGCAAATTTCTTTAATGCTGGCTAATCAAAGACAGCTAAACTCCCATAACTGCTTCTGCATTCAATCCCTTTGAATAAGCTGTTTTTGCAGTCACATATGAAGAAAACTTAGCATCATACCTTTTCACAGGGAGAGAATATTTTAATAACCTTGTCAAGTAATTGTGGATATTTTTCTTTGGTACTACATCAAAACTCCACAAGTGGCAATTTCAGTAAGACTAGTTACAGTATGAAAGCTGAAACCAGGTCAATAAATCCTTTGTACTCTGTTGCACTAAAATCCATTGGTCTCAATGGATTGAGCACTGGCCTGTGCACCGGCCTATCCACCAAACCAGAAGGTTGGCAGTTTGATTCCCAGGCAGGGCACAAGCCTGAGTTGCAGGCCGGATCCCCCAGTTGTGGGTGTGCTAGAGGCCATGGATCAATGTACCTCTCACACGTTGATGTTTATCTCCCTCCCTTCCCCTTTCTCTAAAAAGTAAATAAAATGAGCCCTGGCTGGTGTGGCTCAGTGGATTTGAGCTCGCACTTACGAACCAAAGGGTCGTCGGTTTGATTCCCAGTCAGGACACATGCCTGGGTTGCAGGCCAGGTCCTCAGTTGGGGGCGTGTGAGAGGCAACCACACATTGATGTTTCTCTCTCTCTTTCTTTCTGCCTCCCTTTCCCTTTCTCTAATAATAAAGAAATAAAATCTTTTCAAAAAGAAATGTTAAAAAAAGTAAATAAAATGTCTGAAAATAAAATAAACTCCATTGGTCTATCTTGCACATTTAGTATACCTCTCACCCATATATAATTTTATTACACCATGATTGGTGATGGGGGAAGACCTGCATTCACTGAATTATACATATCTTCCAAATATTGACACGCTATTATACACTATAAAAAACAATATTCGTTAACATCACCACCAATCTAAGTAGAAACATTTTACATTGCTGGGATGTTGTCAAGCTCACAACGGCAGAAATGAGCTTTCCAAAGTCCTAATTTTTGCTTGAAAGCTCAAATTTTATCATTGGCCACAAATATTGTGTTATTTTCCTTAAAGATACAGGCTCACCTTGTTTTCAGGTAAATGCTAAAAAGTCAACACTTGTTCTTTCAGGTAAAACTAGAACTCCGTGAGAAAAGCACTAGTTCAGCTCACAAATCAATCATACATGTGTTCTCAATCCACCACCCTACATTTTGGTATACAGCTTTATGCTCAGGACCCACTTTATCATAGCGTATTTAAAAGACAAACTCAAGGGTTAAGATTTGATAAAATTAACATGACTGCTTCATCAAGGACTTTTTTTTAGCTGTGTGTGCAGTGAAGAAGTATGACTGCTAGGACAATGTGATGCTTCTGCCTTGGTTCTTCCTAAGCCATGGGCACTGCCCCAACTGGTGGCAGTGTCAGCAGAGCAAAAGACCTATCATCTCAGCACTGTTAGGAAACAGTGGATTCCACGTACTCCCCAAAAGGATCTCAGGGACCCCTACCCCCCAGGCATCCACAGAGGACGTCTGTGGACCACTGCTCCACACAGTATTATCCAACAGGTCCCAAAAGTACCTGTGATGACTCCATGAAACTACTCCAATTCCTCTCTATTTTGCGACAGCTCACAAATACTTGGGAGAAAAGCTCTTGTCCCTCCCCAGTCTCGCTAAATATCTCTTCCAGTAACTTCCCCAAGTCTATGAACGTGACATGAGTCCTAGGTCCCTGAAACTGGTTACTCGCTTGAAAGTCTTATCAAGTCTGACAGCCAAAACTAAGCTGACGCAAATAATGACCTGACCCGCACAGAGCAGGGCAGAAATCTGAATGTGGTTTCCGTAAGGGCATGATGCGCTGTATTGATGCAGTGGTTCTCCATACAAAGATTCTGCCCTCAGAGCACATTTTGCAGTATCTTTTTTGTCATCACTACTGGGGGGTGGGGCTTCTGAAATCTATCAGACAGAGGTCAGGGATGCTGTGAAACATCCTACAACACACAGGACAGCCCCGTGAAAGGAATTACACAGCCCACAATATCAATCATACCATGTAAGAAACTCCATTAGTGAACCTCACTACTGCCGAAAGTGTTGGAAGCTTTCATGACCATGGCTCTTAAATCATGTGGGTCTTTCAAAGCCATATATGCAATTAATTACGTATGACTTGTAGGCAAATCTGGACACTTGTTCACAATGTTTTACAATGACCTCAACTTCAATAACCTATTTTTATTTGGTCCATTCGGTCCATTCTAACAACTCACCTATGGCCTATGTTTCAATCCTACCCCTGCCGAAGTTTGACAGGACTGGCATACCAAAAATGAAAGTGAAGTCAAATATAAACCCGGAAATCACAATTCAAAACACCAAAGAAACAAAGTTAATGTCAGTGTGACACCAGAAGATGAAAAACAAAGCAAACTGATGAGGAGAAAGGTCTATTACACTAGGCAGGCTTTGGTCTTTCTGCTGTACAAGTAGGGCTAAAAATGAGAGGGAGAGCTAATGAAAAACTGGCCATATTGTCCACATTTCAGAAACATACTGGAAAGGCCATATCCACATGTAAATTTGCTATTTTGACTCTGTCTTCCATCTTATACATTGAAAACACTGTCGAAGAATCTCCATGTGAAGCTCCTATGTTTTCAAAGGAAATATATACCTCCCTCCTCAAAGAAAACTTGGAAAAAGTAGGTATAAAAGGAATTCTAATTTCCAGAAATTAAGACAAATTATTGAGTTATTTCCTCATTAAAGCCTTGTAAGGAATACATTTCTATCATGATCAATTTTTAATACCGACATGATTATCAGCGAGAAGTCCCCTTTTCAAAAGCAGCAATGAAATGTCAGCTAACACAAAGAAGTCACATGGCATCAATGCAAACATTTAGGTTTATTTAAATTGCTGCTGAGCTGAAAAAGGCCACAAAAATCTTGCTGAGACTCGGTTCTCCTACCTAGTGCCTCTTTTTAACTTTCCATGAAAGGATGAAACAACGGGGATCTTGCAGATTCTAAGATCTTAGGTCTGTATATTTAATTAAAACTAACAAATATTCTCATTACAGAAATATGTTGATAAGCCTCTTAAAATGACAAGAGCGAATGAGAAGAAAGGAGTATGAAATTCCTTTTTAAAATACCGTGTAAAATACAACAGACGTCCTTAAAGCCTGTGTCAAAGTTAGAGCCTCACCTGTAAAGACAGACACACACACACAGATACTCACAGAGGGAGGGGCGAAAGTAGGTTTACAGCTGCTGGTATGGGAAAAGCAGTAACAAGGAGTAAATGAAGAGTAAACTGTTTCTGCGTACTCACAACTGTAAACCTACTTTTGCCCACCTTGTATGAAGAAAATTGGAAAACTATAATCGTAATAGGTGCAAAAATTGTCTTTACTTTAAAAAAAAAAAAAAAAACCTAGTGTGCTACAATAGGTGTCTAGAAATCATAAAACCTTTATTTCGCATTGAAGTAAAACTTCTAATGCCAATTACATGCTCCTTTTGGGGGCTACAAAGAAAACTCGGTCCCCCGTCTCACAAGGGACTTCTCACTCTGAAATCAAAAATGAAAGAAACGCAGTCTCACTACTTAGGCCTCGACACCGCGGTGTAGACGCAGAACACAAGCTGTAATCTTTCAACGACGATCTCTAAAATTACATCTTTCTTTCAATGAGAAAGGGAAAGCTTTTATTGAAAACTCTCCAGAGGGGAGGGGGGTTCAAGATGTAGGCCCAGTGAGATTAGAATGCACAGATGGACTGGCTTTCGGTCCACAAGCAGAAAAACACAGAAGTATCACGAAGACGTGGAGGGAGAAGGGAGCTGGTCGCAATCCCGCTCCGTCAAAACAAAACAGGGCGAGCAAGCCAGAACCTGGCGCGTTTCGGAGGCCCCCTGGCAAGTGCCCCTCTCCCGGGGGTGGAACGACTCGGGAGGAAAGGTTCAAGGAGCCAGGCTCAGCGCCCAAAACGGTGCTCTGTGACCAGTGCTCAGGCCGCCGCCGCCGCGGCCGCGGGCGAACACCGGCGCACGGCTGGAGCACCGCGGGACCGGGCGGGCAGAAACGCAGCGCAGGCAGACCGGGAACGGGAGGCGCGCCCACGTGCGGACCCCGCGCGCAGCGGGCCTCCCTGCCCCGCCGCCGGACGCAGTCTGGGGTTTTCGGCCGCAGCGGAGAAGGGGCAGTGGTGGGCACGGGGGTTCCTCTCGCTCTCCCGGAAGGGGAAGGCCCCCGGACCGACGGCTGCAGAAGCCAGGAAGAGGTGGGGGAAGTGGGAACCAAGCACAAGGGGAAGTGCGGCAGCGAGTGGATGAGGAAACAGGAAGAGCCCCAGTCCCGCCGGCCGCCCCCACGGGGCGAGGGCCCCACTCGTGCACCACCCCCTCCTTCTCCCCTGACGCCCCCCAGGCCCCGCCGGCGTGCGGGAGAAAACAGAATACAAATTACTTACAACGGCATCGTTTCCTGCGCCGGCACCGCCCAGTCACTTCCCCCCCGCAACCGCCGCCGCTGCCGCCCTGGGCATGATCCACTGAGGCGGGAGGGAGGGGGGCCTGCCGCAGCCCTGGGTCCAACCCCACTCCCGCACCCGCTCCCGCCGCTTTAAGCGCTTCTCCTCCTTCCCCTTCGTCCTAACATGGCGCCCGAGCGCTACCACAGCAACGTTCTAGAACTGCTGACGCCGCCACGCACGCCGTGCGCGCGCCTGCGCAGAGGCCGCCCGGCGCCGCGAAGCCTCACGGGAAAGGTAGTTCGTGAGGTGGCGGGCGGTCGAGCAATTTCCGCTCCAGTCTCGGCACGTTTTTGCGAGGGGTACTGTGAGTCACAGGGAAATGGTGCGGATAGCTCCCGTAGCGGGCCGTCGGTCGAGCGGAGACGCTCCCGTCCGAGATGCGGCCCAGACGGCGCGAGGAAGGACACAGAGAGGCCCTGGGGCCGCGAGGAGCGGCTTCCGGCGCATTGTGAGGTCCCGCGGTTCGTGTCGCCTGAGGTCGCGGCGGCTGCGCCTCCCCTCGAATGGCGCCTGTGGAAGCGCTTGGAGGGGACTGAGGCGCCCACGCGTGCCCGGTGTGCCACCCGAGAGCGGGGCTCAGAACGCGGCCGCGTGGGCCGGGGCCTTGGGCTTGTAACAAGTTACCCAGCCGCTTCCTACTGCTCTGCGACGTGAGAATAAGCCTCGTCCCCGCTGCACGTGATCGTGCGAGAGGCGCGCCTGCGGCCCCGCGCGCGCAGGGGCGGTGCGGAGACGCACCTGCCCCGGGACGGCGCCTGGCGGCCATGTACGCCTCTGTGCGTGTCCTCAGGAGCTCGAGGAGTGTTTGTCGAATGAGTGACCCCGCAGGGTGGGACAGTGACAGCCAGAGCTGGCACCTGAGCTAGTTTCACACTCGAGCAAAGGATGGAAACTTGAGCGGCAGCCACCAGCGGGGACCTAGGCGGGCGCCGAGGCCGCCACAGCTTCCCCGCGGCGGTGTCTCTGGGCCCCAGTCCCTCCCTGCGGCGGGGCTCGGGAGCCGTCCCCGCCCCCCCCAGCAGCCGGCGGAGACGCCGCGCCCGGGCCGGACGCCCCTCGGGCACTCCGATCTTCGAGTTGGAACGCGCTGGGAAGCGTCAGACGGGCCGATGGAAGGCGGGGGCGGGAAGGGTCGGTGCGTCCGGTGAAGTTCTAAATTCTCTAAATGTACTGCGGAAATTTGACAAAGGGCTCCCCTTCCCCCCAGAACATCCAGTGGGGCTGGCGTTCGAGGACCAGGCCCAGTGGGGACACGCGGGTCTGAGCCGGCGGGGCAGCCCTGGCAGCGCTCACCCCGAGGCGCGTCCCCCTGAGAATCGCTGTCACCGCGGATCGCGGCGGTCTTAGTGTGAGACACCTCGCTGATGACATGTTATATCGCGCGGACTTGTTGCATTGACGGGAACATTACGAGAATGACGTGCACCTGGTTCTTGTTCCGCATTCAAGCGTGGCCGCCCTTTCTGCAAAACAGCGCTGTCTGCAGACAGACTGGCACCTGATTCTAGTTCTTCTACTTACTGCTTACCCCCCTGCCCTGAGGGTGGCTCTGGTGAAGGACCCCGGCAGTGGACCTGCCCTCGAAAGACTGAAAATCTGAGATCCAGAGAAAACGGTGACATGCTGAGTCTGCGGTCTTGAAGCCTGCTCGTGCAGGTAGGCGCTGATGACGCCCTTGATGAAGCACAGAGTGCGACCCTCCTGAGCTCCGGCCGACCCCTCCCTGGCATCTCGGCCCCAAGAAGAGTGGATGTGGGCCCGCGGGAGCTGCGCGGCGCCCTCGGTTCAGCCTTGCACAGCTGCAGCCAGCTCGGTGCCGGCAACGCGCTGGGTGCCACGCTGCTTGCTGGAGGCTGCTAGAAGGAACTGTAGTTGCAGATGGAGTCAAGGCGGATTTCACACAGACGGCGGCTTGAGAAATGTCCTGACGGGACGTGGACAGGCGGAGAAGAGCACTTCGGCAAGAGGGAACAACTTCAAAAAAGAGGAAGGGAGAAGGAAGGGGCGGAGGAGGGCAAAGAGATCCTGATAAGAAACCTTCAGGTTTGATAAGTGTATCAGGTAGAGGGGAAAATTAACAAAAAGCAAAGCGGAAGGTGCTAGGCGGGGGTTCCTTTCCACTACGAAAAATGCAGGGGAGAACTGTAGACCTTAACTTCTAGGGCTTGGGGGCAGACAACAAACCCATAACCAGAGGTGGGAATTACAGGGTGTGAGTAAGAACCACGAGTGGAACAAGTCTGTGTTAGAATCACGGGAGTCAGCTTTAGAGAGTGAGGTCAGGCCCTCTCCGAGGGGCTGGTCTTCGAGTTGAGGCCGTTCTGAGAGCTTTGGATTTTATCTTTTTGTGGATGGGGGAGCCATTGAAAGTTTTGAAACAGAATGAGATGATGTTTTTTTGAAAGATCACTCGAAGGGCAGGGAATGAATTTAATTTGCACTGGGAGAGACTTTCGAGTTGGAGGGTAGGTGAGGGAAGAGATGATGAAGCTCGAAATAAAGAGGGAAGTAAATTGAGAGAGATTTCGGCGATGCAGTTAATCCTGGTTGTGAGCGGTGGTGGAGTGGAAGGTAAAAATGGCTACAAGCATTCCAGGGAGGGTGGCAGAATGAACGGAGCTCCCAGTGACTGACATAAGACAGGAAGATAGCTGGGTGAGTGGGTGAGCTTGCTGTGGGTGGGTCCTGCAGTGCCTGTGAGACCTTTGGAAATATGTCGGGCCACTGAAAACATGCTTCGGGACCTGGAGATGAGAGGTTATAAGCTCTGCAAGCTGGAATCACGTTAATGGAATCCAGTTCTGGAAGGGACGCACATGCACCCAGTCTAATGCAACGAGAATTCCACACGGGAGTAACGAGCGAGGTGTTTGCATATCCCCAGTGCTTAGGACCCAATTAAGGATAAAACTTGAGCCACGGAAAGTGGAGCGTGAGCTAAAGCCAATCACCAGTGTATTCTTTAAGACGGTCGCTATCATTAGGCCCGCCTTGCTGGTCCCCGGAGCCCCTGCCCACTCCCTGCATGCAGCTGCTGCCGGACTCCACTGCTACTGGCTGCCCTGCAGCCCGGCTTTTGCCCCACGCCAGCCGTTTCTGCCAGCTGCTCAGAATGGGAAGATGATTTCAGCTGGTATAAAGTGGCCTTCAGATTGCACGGCCCACACATCAACGTCATACGTAGTGGGAAGAATTCTGAAGCTGGTTCTGTGAGGTCCACAGTGCACTGGAATAAAAAAAAAAAAAGCACACAAATGTATCTGCGAGCAGAAAACCTCTTCCCATTCTGGGACTACCTGGATCATGTTTCAGTGTCGCGGAGGGGGCGATGATGGGAGATACTGTGTGCGATGCAGGTTTCTAGCCCAAAAATAAAGTGCAGTGATTCATTGGACTATTAATGGTGCACACTTTTTAAAAAGTTTAATCAAAAACCAGATTTATGAGTCACTAAGTAAAAATAACATAAGCACTTCCATCAAATGCGGGCTGTCATCTCCAGCTGTCTTCTCATTAAATTCTCATTCCCCTTTCAGGTGTTTGTTAGTTTATGTTTTGAAGAATGCAACTCCTACCATTTGCATGCAAGAAAGAACCATGACCGCATGCTGGTTAGAACCAGCCCAAACCAGTGCCTCTGCTAGTTTCTGCAACAAATCAGTACCCTGACTTCTTCCTTTCCCTCATTAACCACATCCAATCTGTGATCAAGTGCCGTTGATTCCACCTCCCGAGTCCATTTGAAATCTGTCCCCTTCTCTCCGTCTCCTCTGCCACCGCCCCCTTCTTGGCCACTGTCTTCTCCTAGACCATTGTCATGGCCCCAGCACTCCTCCCACTTCCACTCCTATGCTTCTCCCATCCATTGTCCACACAGTAGCAGGATGTGCAGAACACACCAGAGATGTCATCACCCCCTGTACCCAAACCCAATTTCATGGCTTCAGTTGCTCTTAGAGAAAACCAAACTTAACAGTGGCTTACGATGCCTATTCGGCATTCTGACTTTCTCTCCAGACTCTACCCCTTTCCCAGCTGTGCTTCAGCCCTCTGTGCCTCCTCTTCTTAACATGCGAGGCTCCCTTCCACCTCTGTGCCTCCACATTGTCCCCAGTTCGAAGGTTGCCTCCTTCTCAGTCCCTCAAAACTCATGTGTCACGGCCTCCCAGATGCCTTCCCAGACCACTTATCCAAACTTTGTTTATTTGCATTATAGTCCTTGTCACATAGCCAGAACTTCCTTGTGAATTTTTTAAATAATTTATTCTGTCATCCTCACTGAAATATGAGCTCCATGAAGGTGGGGACTCGGATTATACTGTTTAATACTAGTGTAAGCCCAAGCATGGAGCAGCACCTGGCACATACTGGCACCTAAAGAATTACGTTGTGACTGATCAGTCAAAGACAACTTAGATTGGCCCGGGCATTTGAATCCAATCGTCTCAATTCTGCAGTTAATCTGGCTAAATCACACAAACCAAAAAACAGTTGTAATTATCTCAGCGGGCGCTGCCATAACAAAATACCACAGGAGTGGCTTAAACAACAGACATTTACTTCTCACACTTCTGGGGGCCGAGAAGTCTGAGATCTTGGCGCCAACACGGCCGCTATCAGATAAGGACTCTCTTCCTGGCTTGTGGATGGCAGCACCACCACTGTGTCCTCACACAGCAGGGACAAAGAGAAAGCACTTGCACGTTTGCTCCTGTGCAGGGGAGACTAATCCTGCTGGATCTGGGCCCACCCTTGTGACCTCACTTAACCTTAATTACTTCCCTAGAAGTCTCCTCTCCAAACACGATCATGTGGGGACGGGGGTGGGGGGTAGTGCTAACACATACGGATTTGGGGGCATGCAAACATTCAGTCCACAGCAGTGATCAGCGTAGATTGTCAACTCCTGGGAGGTAACAAGGTCTATTAATTATTAGATTAGTTATTGCTGTGGAGTAACTGCCACAAGCTTTAAGCTGCTTAAAACAACACATGTATTATCAGTTTCTGTGGGTCAGGAATTCAGACATGGCTTAGTTGGGTCCTCTGTTTCAGGGTCTCTGAACGAGGCTGCCTTCATGGTATTAGGACTGGGGTCTCATCTGCGGACCCCCTGTGGAAGGATTCACTTCCACCCCTGTCTGTTGGTGGATTCAGTTCATAGGAGCTGTTAGATTGAAGGTATCAATGTCCTGCTAGCTGTTTGCTGAGTGTCCTCTCACATGGCCTCTCCCACTCAGCAGCGTGCTTCATCAGAGCCCCTTAGGTGGAGAAGAGGCTGGGGCCTGCTAGCATCAGCCGCAGGCTCGGGGCGCTTAGCTAAGCGTTGCCGTGTTCCATGGATTGAAGCAATCACAGGCTCCACGCACACTCAGAGGCACAAACACCTGTGAGTGGAGATCACCAGGGGCCATCTCAGAGCTGGCCTGCCCTGTGGACCAGACTGACTTTGTGCAACACCTAAGGTGGTGCCACACCCCAAGGTACTAAATACAGAATTTGTCTCACATTCTGGTTAATTTTAAATTTTTTAATAAACTTTATTGGGGTGACATTGGTTAATAAACTATATAGGTTTCAGGTGTACAGTTCTATTACACATCACCTGTGTATTGTCTTGTGCGTTCACGCCCCCAAGTCAAGTCTCCTTCTGTCAACATGTATCCCCCATACACCCTCTTCTACCTAAGTGGCACTAGGGAAGCCTCTTGGTGACCCTCAGGTTACTTAAGTGTCCCATCAAAGCCATATGGACTGACTGAAGGTTGGAATTAGTTATAAAAAATAGCTGTGCAAAAAAAATTTCAGCTAAATAGCTTTTGTTCGCTAATACTTACTATACCTCTATCATGCACTATGTGCATTTTTAGTCTCTAGAGATACACAGAAGCAAAACAAAATCCCTGCCTTCATGGAGCTTCCTTTTTCGTGGGGGCAGGGGAGACAAAAGGTGAATGGGCAGATAAAATGAGGTCAAGGTGAGCAGAGAAAAGAAACAGTGGGCTGTCACAGAGAGGATGATGTGGGCAGGCCTCTGAGGAGGAGCTGTTTGAGCCGAACATGGATAAAACGAGGGTGAGCATGTGTATGTGTTGGCCAAGTACTCCAGGCAAAGACCCCCAAACAGACTGTACTTGGCAACGAGGCTTGAAGTGGGGGAGACAGTGAGCTCCTGAGGGGACAGGCTGTATCGCCCTCCCAGATCCAGGCAGGACTTGGCCTTTCACTCCGTGTGGGAGGGGCAGGCAGTGGAGGGCTTTGAGCAGACCCGGTTTCTGCTTCAACCTGATACCCCTGCTAAGTTGAGAGTAGTCACCGAAAGGAGCAGGCAAGGTGACAGCAGCAATTCGGGTAGGAGAAGGTAGCGTCTGGGGCCAGGACACTAGATTGGAGGGGCGAGCGGCAGACAGACTCCCTTCTGAGTGCTTGGGTTTGCTTAGTGAAGTAAGAAGCAATGTCATGAAATGTAACCTTGAGGAAGACATAAAAAGGTAACTACTTTAGAGACTAATGACTTCAAACTGTTGAAAATGTGTTCTTTTTCTTTACTTAGTATTTTTTATTAAAATATAAGGGTCTAAAATAGACCAGTGAAAGAAAAGGAAAAAAAAAGGTCAATTGGATGTCATCAAAATTAAAAACTTTTGCCCTGGCCGGTGTGGTTCAGTGGATTGAGTATCAACCTGCAGACCAAAAGGTTGCCAGTTCGATTCCCAGTCAGGACACACACCTGGTTTGCGGGACAGGTCCCCACTTGGGGCATGAAAGAGGAAACCAGTCGATGTTTCTCTCACACATCGATGCTTTTCTTCCTCTCTGTCTTCCTCCTTTCCCCTCTCTCTAAAAATAAGTAAATAAAATATTTTTTAAAAAGTAAAAACTTTTGTACCTTAAAGGGGACCATCAAGAAAGTGAAAAGACAAGCCACTAAATGGGAGGGAATATTTGCAAGTCATATATCTGACAAGCATCTTATATCCAGAATATGTAAGAATTCTTATAATTCAATAACAAAAGACCAACAACCCAAATAAAAAGTGAGCAAAGAACTTGAATGTACATTTCTCCGGAGAAGATGTATAAGTAGCCAGCAAGCATATGGAAGGATGCTTAGTCACAATGTGATACACACTTCACTACCATTAAACACACACACACAACAGGTGTTGGTAAGGATACAGAGAAATTAGAATCCTCTTATAATGCTGCTGGAAATGTAGAATGATGTGGCCACTGTGGAAAAACAGTATGGCAATTCCTCAGTAAGTTAAATGTGAAGTTACCACATGACAGCAATTCTATTCCTAGGGATCTACCTGAAAGAATTGATACCAGGTGTTCAAACAAGAACCTGACCTCAGATGGTCAGAGCAGAGCAGCTGTATTCACTATATTTAAAGGGGGAAACAAGCCAAATGTCCATCAACACATGAACGATTAAACCAAATGTGGTCTCTCCACACAGTGGAATATTACTCAGCCATGAAAAGGGATGAAGTACTGATACATGCTATGACGTGGATGAACCTGGAAAACATGCTGAGTGAAAGAAGCCAGACACAAAAGGCCATGTACCGTATGATTCTTTTTATTTAAAATGTCCAGAATAGAGAAATTCACAGAGACAGAAAGCAGATTAGTGGTTGTTAGGAGCTGGCGGGGAGGGGATAATGGTAACTCATAACTTCTTAATGAGTAGAGGGTTTCCATTTGGGGTGATAAAATGTTCTGGAGCTAGATAGTGGTGCGTGTGCAGCACTGTGAGTATACTTAGTGCCACTGAATTACACATTCTAATATTGTTGTAGTGATAAATTTTATGTTGTGTGTACCACAATAAAAAAAATAGTGCCCTCCCAGCCATGGCGCAAAAAAAAATAAAAATAGCACAGTATATTCCCATAACATTATCTAAAGGGATCAAATAGACACACCATTAGAAGAAACCTAAACAAATTTCTCATTCAGTGTAATTCTGGGAATTACAGGGCTTTTAGAGCTGGAAGAGACCATCAGGATTGATTGCTTATGCCTACATTGTACAATTAGCTTGCTAAAAATACTCGACAGTTTTCTAACTGTCGCAAATACTAGAATTACTCATTCTGTTACATGAGTTTCTCTACGAAGAGGTCTCCAGTGCTCTCTGATGTATCGGTTGGGGTACTGACCCTGAACTCAAAAAGCAGCCTTGCGGAAACCAATCACACCTGACTCCCTGTGATTCAACAAAGCGTAAACAGCCCTAACTTATTTCCATTTCTAATACCGCTGGTATCTGGGCCATGAGAAATTGGGCAAACTCACTCGCCCACACGTTCAAATAATACCCTGTCCGATTTTCTCCATCCTGTAAATTACCGGAAACATTAGTGCGCAGACTACTTAGACTAAGAACGAAATATCAAACCAATGTTCGTCCCCTGAGCTGCGTCATGGACACCTTATCGAATTTACCTTCCCAATAGAGTTTTAATGAAGGAGTCACTCATCGCCCTGCAGCTTTTGATAATGATTTCACTTAATAGAATATTTGCTTGCAGGAAAAAAAATAATTTTCCAAAAACTGGGAGAGCGTACTTTAATGCCGTTTTTCAAAGTACAATGTCAAAGTCATCTCTGGCTCTGTAAAGGGTCAGGGCACGAGGTGTTGCCAGCTTCACTGTGTTGCAGGGTTGTTCTTGAAGAGATACTCTGCCTATTAGTGAAAGAAAGAAAAAAAAGGCAAGTCAACAATCAGTAGGTATTACAAGATATTTACCAGTCATATATTTGTACTATTAATGTTTACAATTAAACATAAAAGTACATACATCTTACTTTCAAATGAGTAATAAAAATAGCTAAGTGAAATAAGCTAGTCAGGGAAAGACAAGTACCAGATGATTTCACTTATATGTGGAATCTAATGAGTGAAATAAACAAACAAAATAGAAATAGACCGTAGATACAGAGAACAGACTGATCGCTATTAGAGGGGAGGAGTTTGGGGGGGCTGCATGAAAAAAGATGAAGGAATAGTAAAAAACAAAACCCTCGTAGACACAGATGATCATGGTGATTAGCAGAAGGAAAGGAGGGTGGGGAGGGAGGAGAGGGTAAAGGGGGTGGGGGGTGGCGAATGGTGATGAAGCAGACTTGGCTTGGGGTGGTGGACACAATATAGAGATAATGTGTCATAGAACTGTACACCCGAAACCTATGTAATTTTAATAACCAGTGTCACCCCAAGAAATTCAATACAAATTTTTTCATCTTATTATAAACTGTAAAGGTATCAGAGGTTACTTACCAGACACACAATTTCTGTATGTCAACTGGCTTCCCATTCGGATTCAGGTTCACTTTATTTTCAAATTGATACAAAAAAAGAAAAACCTAAATCTCTTACCAGAAAATCAACAGGGTCCTCCGGTCTGACCTTGCAGCACTCACTGAGACCCTGCATGAGTGTGGGCATGACGTAGGTCATTAGATAGTTTCTCAGGGGGGCAGACTGTGCCTGTAGTAGTTCTCTCTCTTCTCTTTCCACTTCCTCTAGCCGTTTGTTCTGCAAAGAGAACGTTCCGGGGGGGTGGGGCGAACAGTCAGAAAAAGGAGGGCACCTTCACATGACTCAACCTGCAACGCCTCAGACATAGATGGTGCTATAAACGCCCACCACGTTGTTGTTATAAAGATGGCGTTTCCATCCAGCAGAGAAGATGTGCAGCAATGAGCCCGTCATTTAGAAAATAATGAGCTGGACTCCTGCCCCACTTCTTAAACAAAAATAATTTCTAGCTGCCTAGATGAAGGAAGGAACGAAAGAGAGCGGGGAGGAGGGAAGAGAGGAAGGAAGGAAAAAGGAAAATCATAGAAGCGCTCATAGAAGGTCTAAGCTATCTGTGTTACCCGTTGCTCAGCATACAGCCACCCTTCCTTGGGAAAAATAATTCCATATTTCCTTTGAGAAGTCTTCCTTCTCAGCCTAGTGGTTTAGGTGGGCCTGAAGCCCACCAGGCCAGCCCACCTCCTGCCCATGAACACTTGAGGAAGAGCCCCAGGAGGACACCGACACAGGAGGTGCAGCAGAGAGAGGGGCTCCCGGTCCTTGGTGATATCACCTGAGCCACCATCTCGAGCCCAGCCTGAAGCCAGCCCCCTCTGGACTTTTCTGTTACGTGAATCCATCAATTTTCTTTACTTCTAAGCCATTTAAAATTTACTTTTTTGTCACTTGCAAGATAAAGAGTCCTGATTTTTTTTTTTTTTTTTGAAAAGAGGTTTTTCCCAGCAAGATAGCAAACCCAGAAATCGAAATGGGAAGAGACTGATAGATTTGACTACATAGAAACATAAGCATTTTTATGACCAGAAGAAACACCATAAATGATGTTAAGCGATGAGATGAGAAAAACTATTTGCAACAAATTATAAAAAACTAAGATATGGGAGCTCACACCATTGGCCAGGCACTGTCTGCATGTTTTTACACATATTAACTCCTTAATCACCATGACTCTTCCATGAGAAGGCGCTATAATCATCTTAATTTTACAGGTAAAAACTAGCAGATGGAGAAACTGGGACATGGAGTAACAAGGAGAGTGGAACCGGGTTTGGACAATGTGGGAGGCTGTGTCTCCTGGGGCTATTCCAGTTTTTCTTGCACCACCTCATGAGAAGTTGTTCTTTCAAAAGGATAAGAAAAAAACACACAGCTCAGGCATGGGCAGAGAAAACGTGCATAAGAGGTCATGTAAATTCCTAACTACCAGAGGAAAAGTCGCTACATTTGTGATCGGAGAAATGAACGGAACCATGACATCAGTTTTTCTTTATCAGAGTGGCATGCGTGAGCGAAATGGAAAAAGCAGTGTTGGAAAGGGTGCAGGGAAACGCTGCGGTAGACAGCCTGTGAACCTGAGTTCGCCCTGGCTGAAGGGTAGTTTAGAAATAGAGATCAAAAATTACACCGTGTATGCAGAGTTTGGCCGGGCAAACCTTAGAAATTTGTGCTAAGGAGACAGTCAGGAACCCTGAGATGTGTTCATAGACACCCCTCCTTCTTCCCCACTCTCCCTCCCTCCCTCCGTACATTAGACAGAATAAGTGCAAAGAGGGAAATTAAAAAGTGTAAAAGGGAATATGACTTATTTGGGGGAAAGGCAGGGGTTGCAATTTTAGATATAACTGATGTCCAGGAAAGGCCTCATGAGAAACACGATTTCTAGTAAAAACTCAAAACCAGGAAGGAAGTTAGTCACGCAGATGGCGCATGTTTAGAAGCACTGGACAGTCCGTGGAGAGTTTAAGCGGAGGACGGCCGCGGGGCATCTGTGTTTTAGGAGGCTGCGTGGGAAGAGATCGAGATGGTGGGCGGGGTTGGGGGACACAGCCGTGTAACCCTGGTGAGAGGCGCTGACCCTGGTGAGAAGTGGGGAGCCCCGCGTCTCTCTCTGAGTGCTGTTGTAGGAGGGGACCCGGGGGACGAGCACGGTAGAATGAGGCTGAGCACCTGCAGCAAAACGTTCCACCTCTGCGGAGACGTGCGTCATTCGTGCCACTGGCAATGGCTAGTTACTGCTGTTATTTATACTAAGCAAATGATTATGGGCGTCGTTTTTAAAATGGCACGAATAACTAAACAAAGTAACACACAAAACTTGTTTTGGGGTATTTCTGTGACATTATCAGCGGGATGGGGAGTGTAACTGGCCTAAAGGGCTCTGCGGGGTTGGGGGCGTGCACAGGCGCACACAAGCCCACACACGTGCTCACTCACCCATTCCTCCCAGCGGGCGGCCTTCTCTGCCCTCTCCATGGCTTCCTTGCGCTCCTTGGCCGCTTTCTCCATGGCCTCCTTGGCTAAGCATTCCTCCGCAACCCTCCGCTCCTCTTCTGCCTTTTCTTCATCTGTTAAACCATAATTCCGAGGCTCCCCAATCTCTTTGATGAGCCGTTTGATAGTGAGTCTGTTCTGAGGGTCTTCAAGTTTTCCTACATCTTCCAATACCAGGAGAGAGGAAGGCAATCAACACAACTCCCACTCGGGGCCTGCCTGCTATTCTGAGACCACATTCGGGAAATTGTTTGTCACTGCTAACCTCTGATGACAAGTTATGTAAGTTACCACACCGGGGTTTCCTTTTCTAGTTGCCAGCACAGTTCAGAGTTTCTTGTCTCACCGGCCAAGTGTCAGACTGGTGTCAGACTGATGTCTGGCAGACACGGGGTTGAGAGGGGGAGGGGCGGGGAATGGGCTCCAGTCATTGAGTTCCTGACAGTCACTGTTGATTTAAGTGGATGAAGGAGGGGAAGTGGGCTTCCTCAAAAGGAGTGAGTTCTCCGTCCTGGAAGCATTCAAGCAAAGACTGGAACCCTTCAAATGGGGGTTTCCACAGAAGGAAGTCCTACCCTTGTTGGAGGCCAGACTGGGTGATTTCCTGGTTTCTTTTGTTTTGTTTCTGAGAATCAGTTATTCCGGGACATGTTTTTAATTTATTTTATAGAAAAAAAATGAAACTAACCATTTCAATTAGCCTACTTGAATAGGAAGAAGTCCAAACTCCAGACTCTATGACTAATGTTAATGTCAAGAGCAAGAAAAAAGAAGAAAAGGCTTGTTGGTGACCATAAGCTCCTCTCAGTCACTGAAGAATCAACTGGACACCAGTGTCTTGGGTGTTCTTGGAAGGCGCCTGCACAGAAGGGTGTGCAGTGGACGCATTTCACTGCTCAGCACCTCCAGACCTTCCTCCCCGTGACTTCTCACCCCACCCCCATGCACAGCCAGGGTGATGCTCCCTTCCCCTCCCCATGTTTTTATACTATGACCTTGACCCAGACCAAAGGCACTGCCAGATCCTGACATGGGTAGATGGGAAGAACAGGGCCAATGTATCAGTTACTGGGTTGAAGCAAGCCAAAAAACGACAAAAACAGAAACTCACATCAGCAGGTGCTTGAACTCTGACATTTACATATTTTTCCCTGATTCCTCTAGTAGAGTAATTACCACCTTGATGTGCTTGGAAAGGCTCTGAAACGTTTTTGGAAAGGTTCACTCTCTTTTGGAGGAGGGGCTTGCAGAGGACAGCGCTGCCCCCAACGACACCTCTGCTCTGACCCAGGGGGGAACTTTGGCGTGGGCCAGGACAGGCACCTGAGCACAGGGGCACACCAAATGGCCTCTGACTTGCCCTTCTGGGAATGTGGAATTAGGACCCAACGTCACGTCCAGCTCCAGGCCGGGCTCCAGTGTAACGCGGAAACTCTGGATCAAAGGGTAGCCCTGGCCACCATGTGGACCAGGGAGGAGGGAGAGAGAGATTCTGGTCCAAAGAGCGAGAGAGGAAAGGGATGTGAGAGAACAGTGGAATCCAGAGATGCAGAGAGAGAATTCGGGTGCCAGCATTGTTCCAGACCATTCCAGACCCTTCTGAAGCTAGGCTGCGTTCCTGACCTTGACCCCCTCCCCCACACCCGTCCTTATGATACACTTTTCCCCTTTGCTCTCTTTATCTCCCGGTTGCCAACAGGGAGCTTCCGGCACAGGAGGAGCCAGGAATGCAGTGGCCCCTCCCCCCCTCCTCCCATCGTTTCTGTGCCTCTCAATTTTTCTCCCTGGGGCTCTCCTGATCTTGCCGTAAATAATTTCTGGGGTTTTACTGAAAAGATGACAATTACTGTTTTAGTGAAATTTGTTCACCATTTTTTTCTTAGTTCTCTCATTAAATAGGCTGAAGGACTTTCCAGAGTAGTAGGTATCAAGTCCTTTGCTCTACATATAAAACATGTAAAATAAATCCAACATACATAGACACAGTCAGAGGCGGGCCAAGCCCAAACACTTCCAAAGGTGCAAAGCAGAGAAGAATTTGTAAGTAGTGTTATCTTTTTATTTCTTAGTAGGCCATTTTATGCCTTAGTATTGGTAGTAAAAACAAAATGACTACTTGTTGAGCTCCATCAATGTGCCAGAAACTTCCTGTCTGTTATCTGTACCACCTGGAACAACCCTACAAGCCAGGGATTATTCTCCTATTTCACAGGTGAGAAAACCAAACCGAGGCAGAGCCAGACTGGAATCGGCTGTCCTGTCCACCTTAGTTCTAATTCTCCCAATACTCCAGAGTCCAAATGCTGCCCCTTCTGGCTCTTGGGGGTGAAGTGAGGCCTCAGGAGGCCCAAGGGGTTGGCCTGGCCACTAAGCCCCCCCACCACGGCCTTCTCACCAATGGAGGAGGGAGTGTCAAGTGCCCAGAAAACCAGGAAGGAAGTTTGGGGGTTCCCCAAGCCAAGGGCAGAGAAAACAGCTATGACAGCGGAGACTTGGAGTCACGCGATGATGATGATGATGGTGGGGATGAAGAGAGATCGTGTTTCCCGGGTGCTTGCTGTGAGCCATGCTCAGAGTAAGGTGTTTAGAGGAAACACCGAGAACCACAATGAAGAGCTATTTGCTTTTCTGAGTAGCTATGGTGGGGTGGTCTAAAGGCCAGGTGGGGCTCTGTGAAGAGCACTAGTGTCCACAATGCTACCGTGATGCAACACTGTCCCCAAGGAGGAAGACAGGGGAATGGCCCAAAGCAGCCGGCAGCAAACGCATTTCTTTGAAAAGCCCTTTAAAATGTTGGCATTCCACTTCATAATATATCCATATGTTTTCATGTAACAATAACACTCCACCTCCAAATTCTCAAGGAGGACTCCCCAGGGGAAGCACCCCATTTATCCTGCGACTTCCCAATGCTTCCACCCTCCCTCAGCCCGGCCAGAGACTTGCTCTGGGGTTGGCTGGGGGGTCCTGACATTTGGCGGTGGCTCTCTACATTCACATTATTTTTTAGTTCATTTCATACCAATATGTATCGGATGGATTTCCACTTCATCAAAATAGTTGAGGACCGTCTCATCTTCAGTATTGATGTCCCGGTAGTTGCTCAGAGCCTGGAGGAACCGGTCCTGGCCGTAGTGGGTGCCCGCCACCAAGCTCTCGGGAAGGTTCATCACCCGGAACTTGAGGAACTCATCCGAGGCATCCAGCGCACAGACAAATTCTGGGGAGAAGCAGAGGCTCCTGAGTTAACCCAGTGATGGTGCAGGTTATGTAACTAGTGGGTGCTGGTGGACAGGAAAATATCTGGTTGGCAGCAGAGACTGAGGCTGAGACCTCACGTAGCTGCAAATGGCCTCACAAAGTGGAGGGTGAGAACGTGCAAATCAGGGATATTTTCAGAGACTACCCCCCGAGGCCCTGCCAGTTGGTGTTTTAGGATTTATTATTTTTCTTTTCCTCCCATCCTTTCTTCCTTCCCCTCCCCCTTTTTCTTCATTCCTTCCTCCTTTCCTTCCTTTTAATAAAAGCAGCAGAAATTGCAAATAGCACATCTTTAATAGCCCTGTGGTATCTATCATCAGCTTCCCAGTCAATTGCCAAAGAGGTCGGTGGCTATGAGTGATATGCTTTAATGGCTGATTGCCAAATTAACAAAAACGGGGACTCCCCTTGAGATTTTACTTTTCCACGGATCCAGCACTTCCCTCACTTCATGCCACTGGCTACGAAACATCTGTGTCCAACACAGCACGGCTGGCGCCTCGCTAAGTTTTGGCCCATGGACCATATCAACGACAGCATCATTTCGCCTGCCTGTGATCTTCTTTGAAACCATGAAAGCAGCTGCTTCTCCAGCTTCTAGTACAAGTTCGGTGGACGTTTGAGTGAGTGAATGAATGACTGAAGTGCAGGTCAGTGGAATTGACTTTCTAGGCGAGTTACTGGTCTCTGATGTCCTCAGCAGGCCCAGGATACCCTGGCATCCAGACCAGCAGCTGTGGACATTATAAACAGCTACCTGCCCAAGAAAGCCCAGGAAAGCTCGGGGAAGATTTGATTTTTATTCCAGTTGTATCGGTGTGCCACATAATAACGCCATTCTCTCTCCACTGCATTCTAATATGCTTTCTCAAATGAGCAAGAAAAGTAAGTGTCGCCCTGACTAATGTGGCTCAGTGGGTTGGGTGTTGTCTCACACATTGAAAGGTTGCCGGCTTGACCCCTGGTCAGGGCATGTGCCTGGGTGGCAGGCCAGGTCCATGGCTAGGGGCATATGAGGCAACTGATCGATGTTTCTCACTCACATCAATGTTCTTCTCCCTCTTTCTCCCTTCCTTCCCCTCTCTCTAAAAGTAAAGAAAATCTTTTTTTAAAAAGTGTGCAGTGCAGAGCCCAGAGCAGGGTGTGTGTGCCCGTGGGGCACATGGAATGCCTGTGAACATTGTCCGCTTCATGTGTTAACAGTGAAAACAAAGTTTTTCAAAGTTTGTGAAAGTCCAGGAAGCACAGATTGTCCCAAACAGATGGACCCAAAGAGGCCTGCTCCAAGACACATCATGATTAAAATGCCAAAGGTTAAAGATAAAGAGAAATTCTTAAAAGCAGCAAGAGAAAAGAAGTTAGTTACCTACAGGGGAGTCCCTGTAAGACTTTCAGCTGATTTCTTAAAAGGAACTCTGCAGGCAAGAAAGGATTGGCAAGAAATATTCAAAGTGATGAAAAGCAGGGACCTACAGCCAAGAGTGTTCTACCCAGCAAAGCTATCATTTAGAATACAAGGGCAGATAAAGAGCTTCCCAGAAAAGAAAAATCTGAAGGAGTTCATCATTGCCAATCCATTATTACATAAAATGTTAGAGGGACTTATTTAAGAA
>VMDR010010217.1:0-31348 GCA_007922815.1 Macrotus californicus | reverse complement strand
TGCTGCCTGTCACCCACCAGACCCAATGAGCAGAGACAGGGATCGAATCTTTATGGGAGCTTTATTCAGATGGCTGGTGATCTGAGAAGATGGCGGGTTTGCACCCTAACAGACTGTCTTAAATTCCATTTTAAACTGACCCTTCTTAGAAGGAGAAGAAAAGTGTAGGCAAAGGGTTTGGAATTCAGGGAAAAAGTTAATCAGATAAAAAGCTGCGTCATTCCTTCACCTGTGCCCCAGGCAGTGGTCTTTATCTGTGTGGTGGGCAGTGGATGTCTCTCCCTGGAGCACAAGGGCTCAGATACCACCTTGCATTGCTCACAGTCTTCCTGAGGCAGAAGGTGGAACTGCTCAAGGTCTCCTGGGGTCAGGGTGGGTCACACCTTCAGTTCCTGGAACAATAGCTTTTACACACGTTGATTACTAAGCTTATAACTTATTACCTGAAACTAAAATTTTCCAACTTTCAAGCCCCCATGAAGTTTATTAAGAAGCAAGACTCAGAAAGAACCTCTGACCTGATAGAAATGCTGGAGAAATAGAGACGGGAGGCACCTGATGATCTGATCCAAGTGACTTTATTTGGTGCTGTGTTTATGGCGGGCTGAGTCGGAGCTGGGGGTTTGTGGGGGTTGTGGGGAGAGGCAGGAATGGAGTTTTTTAAAAGAAAAAGCCGGTGTTTGTGAGGAGATAGGGGAGAGGTTAGTCTCTTGTTCTTCTAGGCGGGAGCCTCAGGGTTCCAGGATGTGAGCTGCGACTGTGGGTTAGGTGAAGGGCGGGGCTGTTCCCAGGTCCAGGAGGGTCAGCCTGACCGCTGGCCATTGCGGCTGGCGCCAGATGTCTACTGTGCGCAGTGGGAGAGTTTCCGTCAAGCCTCAGGCTATCTAGCGCATCCGGACAACTGAGTCATGGGCAGCCCAGAGGGCTGGAAACTGGCTGGACTGGGTCTTGAGTAGTCTGGCGGCTGGGAAACTGGCCTGACCCTTTCACGACCCTCCTCAGTTTCTTACCAAAGATTCATACAGAGAAACATGGTTCAGGAGGAGATTTTAGGGTGCCACCTAAGCCTGATTTGAAATAAACCCAGTAAATGGAGGGCTTCAGATAGGGATGTGTTAACTGGACACCCAGTGTCCCCGTTTCTGAGACACCTAGCAAGAATATGTCTGACACGTGTGTTCCACTCTTACTCAGCTGCCTGTGAACTCCCATTCTCACTTCTGAATTCTGATGTCCAGTTCCCCTTTACTCCTTTGTCCAAACAGATCGTATATGTCAGGGTGGTGGGTGATACAGGCTGTGAAAGAATTCACAAAAAGAAGAAATGAAACCGTAAAAGCTGACATTGGTGCTGCCTGTCACCCACCAGACCCAGTGAACAGAGACAGGGATTGAATCTTTATGGGCACTTTATTTAGATGGCTGGTGATCTGAGAAGATGGCGGGTTTGTAACCTAACAGACCATCTTACGTTTCCTTTCCAGCCAGCCTTTTTATAACAGAGAACAAAAGTGGTGAGGGGTTTGAAATTGAGGGAAAATTAGATTTAAAAAATTGCAGCATTCTCGCCCTGGGCGGTTAGTTGTGCCCCAGGTGGCCCTCTGTCTCTTCCAGGAACCATCTTGAATTGTTTGCAGTCCTCCTGAGGCACAAAGGTGCATCTGCTTACGGTAACCTGGGGTCAGGGTGGGCCATACCTGCAGTTCCTGAAACAATAGCTTTTCACACGCATTAACTACTAGGCTTACTAAAATTTTCCAACTCTTGAGTCCCCCATCAGAAAGTGTAGAGAGCAAAGTTGTCGTTCTCTCTCCAAGAAAGGAGAGGGGCATGGTGTGGAGAGATGCACCAGCCTTGGGCGGGGTGGGGGGTGGGGGGGCTTTGAGCTTTTACTGGATTATAATTGGATTGAAAAAGGGTTGGGGGTGATGTGGTCTGTCCCCTGGGCTGTTGGGGCCATAATGCAGGCTGTAGTTTGCTCCAATGTTATCTTCTGCCTGTGGTTGTAGGGACCGGTTAATTCTGTTCTCGTTTCCAGTAATTTCCAGTCCTGGGGCCAAGCTGAAAAGAGTAAAATGACAGTCATGTTTAACAAGGTCACAGGCCTGCTCCGCAAATGGTGCCACAATAGCAAACGGGGCTGGCTGTGTCCTTTCGTCATCATAGGCCCAGTTTTGCCTCAGTGTTTTTGGAACTTTCATGGATTTATCATGTCTATGTGAATTCCCCATGTTCATGTATTAAACTTTGATTTTATCCTACGAATCTGTTTCTGTTCATTTGATTATTAGCCCAGTCTAGAAGGTGGGAGGAAAAGCATTAATATACTTTTAGCTTCCACAGTAGAATCTCATTTTGTTGAATAAATCTATTATAGTTCCACTTATAAAAGGATTGTTTTTTCATTCTAGCTTATGGCTCATGACCACTCTGCTTCGCTAATAATAAAAACACTGCTTTGCAGATTTTTAAAAATGAATGCGTTTCCAAAGTGGTTTCCTTTTGATCTTTCTCCTTCTAGCCCCCCAGTTTCGAATATTTGGCAAGCCTCCATCCTGACCTTCACTCACTCATTCTTTATTTTATTAGAAGCTTCTTGAGAGCAGAAAACTTGTCTCTTTGGCCTATCCGCAGTGGGTAAAACAGTGTTGGGCACGTTTGACATATGTTTCACGATCAGCACGAAGCTGGTGAGTCTCAACGCTGCGTATTTACTTCTCTGCTCCTGACCAGAGTTCATCATTGTTCTTTCAAGTAAAAATGGTGTCCCATGAAAAAAGCCACATACTCCAGCTCACAGCACAATTAGGGGAAAGTTCTTCCTTGGGATGATCACTGTACAAACTTCGGTGTGCTACGGAGTGCTTTATGGGAATTTGCCATTATACTGTTACCAGACAAGGGCCCGGCCCTACGTGGGTCGGCCTAGGGACAGCTGTAGTATGTGAGTTCTTGACTTCACATAGGAAAGATTTCACAACATGAGTCCACGTGACTGTGAGGGCACGTTTGTTAAACCTGGCGACAGTGAAACAAGGAAGGGCTTAGCGTGGAGGAAGCAACAGGAGAGCCCAGGCTGAGTTGCCTTAGTTCACTGGGAAGTCAGAGAAAAGGGGGCTTGGGGAGAGGGTCAGGGGATTAGCCTGGGACAAGCTGCCAGCTGCCCACTGCCTTAGAGTTTAGGAGACGTGTGCCTGTGAAGGAAGAAGTGGGGGAAGAAAAAGGAACAGGCTGCAACCCAGAGGGAAAGTACATCTTTGTCTTGAGGCTTTTATCTCTTGCAGGTGGGAATCTCAGGGGAGGTCTCAGGGGAGGGTTTAGTAGCTTATTCATCAGTTCTCCAGGTGCCCTTTGAGGGTCATGGTCTCCTCTGATTGGTCAGTGTACGGGCAGGGGGTCTTTAGTCATTGTAGTTGTTCCTGGTGTTGCCCATCTGGGTCTGGAGCTGAAATACAACTGAGGCCTAGATTCTGTCTCCAGGGAGAAATGGTTACCCTGGGGGTGAGCTTCTTGTTTTCCCAGGGTCGCTCCCTGCCAGGCACTCAGCCTTCAGTCCTGGTGACCACCTGCACCTGGCTGTAAATTGCTCAGCCATTGTGTTCAGCTCTCCGCCTCAGTTGCCACTTGCCAAGGAATTTTCCTATTTCTCACTATCCTGTCTCAATATACAGAATACTGATAAATTGTAAAATGAATAATTTGAATAATTTTGACGGCGTTTTCAAAGACATTCTTAAGGGAAACTATCTTTCTTTTTGTCTTTTTTTACTGTGAGAGGGAGATGATGAAGAGCACAGTGACAGCTGGTGCCACAGACTTGATTCACACCAGGGATGCCCCCCATCCCACCCACCCTCAATGTGCATGTCCACACGGTCAAAAAGAGCAAATAAGGTCTTTGTATTGTTATGAAAATAACTTAGACTTTACAAGAGCCTGGCAGGGTCCACAGACCCCCTTTGGGAGCCGCTACCCCGGGCCTTCAGGAGGTCCTGGTGAACGAGACAGCCAGGTCCCTGCCCGAGGTAGAGCTCAGTCCTACCAGAAAACCCAGAAAATCAATGAGGAGGGTAGAGAAGTAAGGTGATCTCAGAGGCAATGAATTCCATGAAGAAAATAAGCAAGGGCGGTGATAGATAACTAGGGATGGAGGAGGGGCTGCTTTTGAGAAGGCCCTCTGAGCTGGTGACATTTGAGAGGACAGACCACTGATGAAAGGCTATCTACCATCAGGAGCCTCCGGGAGAGATTTCTGGGACATGAGACAGAAAGGCTGAAGCCCTGAGGCAGGAGCTGTTCTCTGAGAGATGGAGGAAAGGGGACAGTCAGGTCTGGATAAGGGCGGTATTTCTGGGGCCTTAGCAGTTCTTCAGGGGATCCCATGTCATTATCCTGAAAAATGACAACAGTATTAACTTGTTGAATTCTAGCAACAATCTTGTTATTATCCTTCGTTTTACACGTGAGGAAACCGAGGCAGGCAGAGAATAGGAAAGTTCATGTCAGGGCTGGAAGACCCAGGCAGTTTGGACACAGAAACTATATTCATGATATTTAGAGACTTTTTTTGAGAAAACAATCACTAGATAGATTAAAAGCTTTCTTGATAGTGCATATAAAAGCTTGTGTGTGTGTGTGTGTGTGTGTGTGTGTGCGCGCGCGCACACGCGCACGCGTGTGCGCTATATGTAATTTATCCCTTTTTACTTCGGGTCTGGGAAACTGGAAGCTCTATCACCTGAGGGAAGCCATAGTTCAGTGAAAGGGCTTTCTCTGAATAATTCCCCTGAAGAGTGTCTCTGCTCTGTGACAAATTCCTCCTCTGTATAGGCTGAGTTATGTTTCTAACTTCTGTGGTGGTTGGATGAGAGGTTACAAAGCTACAGGGTGGGACAAAAGCAGGTTTGCAATTGTGAGTACGTAAAACAGTTTATTCTTGTATTTCTGTTTGTTAATGATTGCATCATGTGCCATATGAACAACTGTAAACCTACTTTTGCCTTACCCTGTATAATGCCCTACTCTGACAGGGTGGATCTGGCCAGATCGCCGAGGGGCAGAGGAGGGGACCCCAGAAGCTGCCCAAGAACCAGCACCTCTACCCCCTCTTCCCCAGAAGGGAGGGGTTTGCAAGAATCTCAGAAGGCAGCCCAGGACTGCAACTGGAGCTGGGGCTTGATAGGCTTCTATGCCCCAGGGCTGCTGCTCTAACCGGCCTGCGAGCTTGTCCAGGCTGTGGGGGCCGGAGGACCTGCCTGGGACGGAAACACTTGAGCCCCCATGCACAACTGGGAAACTCATGCCTCCTTACTGAAAACAGCGGCGGGAAGAGGGGCCGAGACACGGTGGGGCTGACAAACATGGCAGACGTTAGCCCACTTTGCTAAAAACGCCAGATTCTGTCACACAGGGGTTTCTGGGCCAGGACCTGAAAAGCAAAGAGCACACAGAAACCTGGCCCTTTTTCTCCTTCCTTCTCCCCACGTGGGCCCAGCCAGAGGTCTGAGGCTGGAGTGTCCCTTGGTCGGCGGGCCCTGGAGACCATGTGGCCAGGTTCTAAGCCCCAGGTCCCTCTCCTGCACAGAAATTGGCCGCGGCCTGCTGTGCCATGCAGCCCTGCCAGGCCTGGCGCACACAGACTCTAAGAGATGCCTGGGGCTGAACTGCAACCAGGAACCTGCCAGGCTGTCTGGATGAGAATGCTACAGCCACCAGCATGTCCCAAAGGATGGCACTTTTAAATGGGAGAGAAGGGGTTCCAGGAGCATCTTTGAATTGGTCTGGCCTGGCAGAGGGTGGCAGGGTTATTGGTCTTTGAGTGTTTTAAGGGGAGCAAGAATCTGAGTCAGAAACCTGCCATTATCCCCAAACTGTATAGATTTCAGTAAACAACCCCTTTCCTTTTTCACCAAAGCTCTGACTCCAGAGTTTGCCTGTGGTGGTGAGCAGCAGAACCCCAAGGGACAGTAATGGCGCCCAACATGTGGCCCTATCTCCCTGTGGTAGATTGACCCTGAGAGTGTGGCTGTGGGGATTTCCCAGTTTCAGGGAACTACCCTGCACTCTTGTTCAAGGTGCTGGTTTCAGGGAACTCCAGAATGGTGGAAGGAAACAGGTTTGGGGAGGAAAGGGACCCCAGAACCATGTAAGCTGAACTGGCATGCACCCTGGGGGTTGGCACTGTGTCATGTGGGTGCTCCACCATTTGGGGTGGGTCAAGTGAGTGCTCCACCATATGAGACGAGCCACGTGGGTGTCACACCAGTCTGGGATTTGATGGGACAGTTCTGGTTCTAGAGGCCATGAGTTGGGGTATGAGGGGGACCATTTGACCTCGCAACTGGAATCCCATGGGAACCATCTGAGCTCTGGAGGCCACGAACCAGTGTCCAATGGGGACCACTTTGGGAGCCACTTTGGGAGCTCTGGGTGCAGACTGGCCAACCTTTGAGGGCCACTGAGGAAATGGGTCTGGGAAAGAGACAGACTCTAAGAGGGGGTGAGAATCACTCAAGTTTTGGGAAACCACTGTTCAGAGGCCACTATTTGTTCCTCCAGCCCACACGTGGGTCCCTAGGAAGGCCATGTGGCTAGGGTTGGGTGAGGATTACCAGACTTCTAAGGGGCTACGGTAAGGGGCCACAATCCGCAGCACTGGTTGGCAGAAGATGAAACCATAAAACTTGCTTGGGAAATGGAGTTGTGGATGCCAGTTTTGTCTATGTGTCCTCAGTCTCCTTGGATTTTTCTGGTCATAGACTTGGGTCTCCTATATGTCTGGGCCAATAAGGGCTGTTCTGTGTTGGCTCCTGGATGGAGCCCACTGGTAGAATTTTAGTGGACTGGAGTACATACAGTCATTATCCAATGTCTAAGGAGGTATTGGTTTATTATTGCAACACTGTGTGGGCTGCATATGTTTTAGACGGTGGGGGAAAATGGCCCCCAAATGGTTCCCTGAGTTACTGTGTTGTTGTGCAGTTGGAACAGCGTTGCCAATGGTTAGACAAATGGGATGAAATCTGTTATGTCAATGCATGTATGTCATTGCATAGCAGGGTTTCACCAGGGACAGAGAACCACTTGATGGTGCAGAGAAGGGGAGAGGCCTCAAAACCTCTCCCTGATAGTAAAACACAGGAAGAAAAGGAGAATGAGGAGATAAGTCTCATTAATGCCCTGAACCCAGGGGACTCAGGATTGGTGGCAGGAAGACCTCCCTTGTCACCATCCTCTCCAATAGCTACCCCTGACGTAGGGCCCACAGAGCCCAAGGCTCCACTCCTGTATGACAAGGAATAGGTCTCCCCATCAAAGAAAGGATGCCCAATTTGGCCAGAGAGCATCCCTATCCAGAGCAAGACAGTTCCCTTTGAGGCAACATCCTATGGGTGGAGTAACTCAAGAAGGCCATACTCCATTTTCCATTTCAGACTTTCTGAACTAGAAGAATTCCAATGCCTCAGGAAGGATCCTACGAAAATGACAAACCTTATCACCTCCATTTTTGCCTCTCATCATCCAAACTGATTCTATCATCCAGTCTGATTGCAAATGTACAAGCTCTCCTTAATATCCTGATAACAGCAGAGGATAGGACACTTTTTATGAATAAGGCTAATGAAGAGGCTCAACACCTCCACCAAGAGAATCCTAATGGGACCTCCAACCCATCTAGGGCAATTCCCTTGACAGTGCCCCAGTGGGACCCCAATAGTGGGGACCTACCTCTCCTGGAACATTACAGAAGGTGCATTTTGGAAGGGCTTAAGAAAGGGATGCCCCAGCAAAAGAGCCAGGATATAATACAGACTGTTCAGCAAAAACCAGATGAGAGTCCTTCTGAATTTTTGGAGAGGGTCTATCAGGCCTGTAGAAGGCACACTGAAGCTGACCCACAGGCACCAGAAAATGTGCAGGTGGTAAAATGACTTTTATTGGGCAAAATGTCCTGGATACCAGAAAGAAACTCCAGCATTTAGACAGAGCATTGGAAATGAATCCCTCCTAACTGGTGGGCATAGCTTTTAAAGTTGCAATACCTGGGAAGCAAGGAAGTTAGAACAAGCCACGGTGTTAGAAACAGTGTGGGGAAATCAGAAGAAGAAATAGAACCTGAAAGGAGGGAGGACAGATCTGCTAGGCACCGATCAATGTGCCAATTGCAAGGAGCAGGGTCCTTGGAGAAGAGAATGCCCAAAACTCAAAGGGAAAATAGAGAGAATGAAAACCCTTGTCGAGAAATGCTACAAAGGATGAGGATCTGATGATGAATGGGTAGGCCCAACGGCTCCCTTAGACATTTTCCAACTGATTACTATTTCCCCACAGGAGTCCCAGGTACAGCTGATGATGGGAAACAAGCTAATTGATTTCCTTGTAGATACGGGAGCTACATACTTAGTGCTGAATATAAAATTAACCAAGAAAAGTTCGGATGCAGTAATGGTTACTAGAGTGACTGGACAGTTACAAAAACAGGCATTCCTTCAGCCTCTGGAATGCCAGCTTGGGGATTGAAAGCTCATGCATATTTTTTTCTATGTGCCAGGCTGCTCCATTCCATTGCTGGACTGAGATTTCCCTTGTAAGTTGCATGCCCAAGTGACCTTTTCTCCTGAGAAGCAGCAACTATGTGTAGAAGTCTGGTTGGAACATGCTATCCAGCTCCAGGCACTTCCGACTTGCCTGGAAGGAACTGGAAGTAAGTTCTCCCCACCTGAGATCAACGAACAGGTTGATCAAGCCACTTGGGGGGACAGAACCCCAGGTGGGGCATCCAGCCCTTCTAGGATGTTGCCTTACAGACCACCACTACCTCGAACCTGGCCACCCTGCTCCCGGACTCAGAGGGAGACTCAGTCCTCTGGTATGATTGCTTGGACCAACCGCTAACAGCACTAGACTGGGAGTCACATATAGATGGGAACAGGAGCCAATGAGGAGCTAGGTTTGGACTTCCTTAAAGCATTCAAGGGGACAGTGGACAATTGTTCACTTCAGAGATCTCCCAGGAGATTGGACAGGCATTTTGGAGACCTCAAGCCACGGGAAAGACTGGGAAAATGAAGAGGACTCTGGCAAAAATGTGCCAGGAAGTGCATTTGAAATGGGACTATGCACTCTGTGTTGCCTTGCTCTGGATGTAGCCCCCAGAAGTAGGCTCGAATTGAACCCTTTTGAAATGGTGTATGGGAGCCCCTTCCAAACCTCTGTTTTAGGAGCACCCCTTCTAGATTTGAAGTGTGAATCCAAAACTGAGCAATATGTACACCCTTTAGAGCAAACACCAACAAATTTGCCCATTGCAAGTCCATCTATTCATCTGATGAGTCTTCACACCCATTCCAGCCGGGAGACCAAGTCTTGCTAAAGACCTGGAAGATGTGGATAAAATGGGCACCACCTGAGAAGGGCTCAGACCCTGCTGCTCTGATTGATGCTGGAAGGGAAACCTGGACCCCTAGAGGAGATTTAGAGTCTCTCTTTTGGAAAGGGACAGTGGCCCCCAAAGCCAAGTCCTTTCTGTCCTTTTTGCATTTCCCAGATGGTGGCTTCCTCAGCAAATTTATTCTGCTGGGGTGAAGGCCAGATGCCACCCAAAGTCCTCCACAACAAGGATCTAGCAAGAAATGTAACCAAAGGCCTGCATTCATGGAATGTGTGTAGGCACTTTTAGCTGCTTGATGCTGCCTTAGAGGATTGAAAGTGAGTTATGGTTGCTTCTGAATGAGTATAGGGTATATATATAGGAGGTTGTAAAATTTTTAAACTTAAAAGGAAAGGAACCTCAGCTCTTGGTTACGGTTACTCTAAGCTTGTTTTCTGATCTTATGGAGGCTTGATTTGAACTTTGCTGTTTTGTGTACTCTGGGCATCCTCCGTCTCTACCGTGAGACCCGTGGGTAAGAGAATGCCTCTGCTACTGTACCTAGGAAAAGTGGCTTGGTGCTGGTTAGACTCTGGCTGGGGCAAGAGAGCATGCCTCGGCCAAGACACCAGTTGGCATACTGGTAGGCAAGAGAGTGTCTCTACCACACAGACTCCAAGAGATGCCTGGAGCCGAACTACAAATGGGAACTTGCCAGGCTGTCTGGATGAGCATGCTACAGCCACCTGCATTTCCCAAAGGACGGTACTTTTAAATAGGAGAGAAGGGGTTCCAGGTGCATCTTTAAACTGGACTGGCCTGGCGGAGGGTGGCAGGGTTATTTATCTTTGGGTCTTTTAAGGGAAGTGGGGCTCTGAGGCAGAAACCTGCCATTATTCCAAAACTGTATAGCCTTTACATAGACAATCCCTTTCATTTTTTCAGCAAAGCTCTGACTCCAGAGTCTGCCTGTTGGCAGTGAGTAGCAGAACCCCGGGTGACTGCCTGGTCTAACACTACTGCCAAGTCTGTGCAGAGAGGCAGAAGGTCATGATTCCCTCTCTAGGAGCAAACCTCACCTGAGAGCCCACAGATAAGGGGACCTAACTGTCAGGTTTGGTAGGAAAGTGCACCTTGCCTCCTACAAGGACAATGAGACCATCCTTGTCACATTCTATTTTTTTAAATTGATTTGAGAGAGAGAGAGAAAGAGAGAAAGATCAGTCTGCTGTTCCACCCGTCCGTGCACTCATTGGTCAACTCCTGCACATGCTCGACCAGGGATTGAACCTGCAACCCTAGTGGACTGGGTCAACACTCCAACCAACTGAGCTACTCAGCCAGGGCCTTTGGCACATCTTGAGTGCCAATCCACAGGCACTGGGTGAAGGATCAAGCCTAGCTCAGAAAGTTATCACTTGAGCCCTGCTTGGGTAGCTCAGTTGGTTGGAGGGCCGCCCGATACGCCAAGGTGGTGGGTTTGATTCCTGTCAGGACATGTGCAGGAATCAACCAAAGGATGCATGAATGGGTGGAACAACAAACTGATATTTTGCTCTCTCTAAAATCATTTTTAAAAATTTTAAAAAATTCTTCAAAAAAAAATGTCATCACTTGAGGTCTGTTTTACTTCCTTGTTGTAGGCGCTCTGTCACCTGGGTTGCAACAGGTCTGCATTCCTTACCGAGAAACTAACCTCAGTCCCGTGTTTCACCATCTGTTCCTTAGTCCTGGCAGTACACTGTTGCTTCTGCTCATCCAGGAGCCCTGCTCTGAGCTTCTGGGAACTATGTGGGGTTACACATTTAACTCATTACAACTCAGGCAAATAAAAAAAATTACACATTAATTTTGCCCACAATTATTTGTGAGGCTGAACCTGGAGTTTAATGGGAAAACTAACTGAAGGTGCAATATTATTTAAATCTGGTTGGATCTGATCAGGTAAACAGTCAATTTAAACAGTCCTGTTAGCATAGGTAACTGGTTACTTATAAATAAAGGAAAGGAGCTAATGGAATCAGACGTTAAGATTAATAAACTGGGCAGTTGAATTGGATGTTAAGAACGGAAATTTAGCCTCATTCACTAGGAAACCACAGCATTCACAGGCTCCCCGAAATAGCCAGAAGAATCTCCGCAGGGACCAGCTAGAATGGTACCGGTATTCTCTGTGGTATCACTTATTTTCTTTATACATAAAAAGGTATCATAATAATTTATCTGCAACTTGGTTGTTAACCCAGTTGGATCTGTTGCATTCTTTTAACTGCCTCCTACAACTGCGTACACAGTTTGAATGTGCACTTTCTTAGTCATTCCTCTGTTCATGGTTGTTTCCCGTTTTTCCCTCTGCGGGACTCTGCAGTGTATATGCTTGTACATGTTTTCTCGTGCACAAGTGACAGTGTGTCTCAAAAGTAGACAGTGATGTCTGGAACTGCTGGATCATAGACTACAGGTATTTTTATTTTACTCAGTATTGACAAATTTCCCTGCAATGTGGCTGTACCAATTTTACATTCCCATTAGCAGTGTGTGAGTGCTTTCTCACACCCATGTCAATATTTTATTAATGTGTTTAATTTTTGCCAAGGTAACGGTTGAATATTATCTCAGTGTTCTACATATAATCAGTTTTTCTTTTCTAATTATATTTTATTGATTATGCTATTACAGTTGTCCTGATTTTTCCCCCTTTTCCCCTTCCACCCAGCAACCCCCACTCCCTCAGGCAATCCCCCCACCATTGTTCATGTCCATGGGTCGTGCATATAAGTTCTGTGGCTACTTCATTTCCTATACTGCATTTTACATCCCCATGGCTATTCTGTAACTATCTATTTGTACTTCTTAATCCCCTCACCTCTTCATCCATTCTCCCCCACCCCCCTAATCTGGCAACCTTCCAGTAACTATCTTCTTTTCTCTTGTTTTTAAGAGTTTCTCTTTATGTTTAATCTTTGGGCTTTTAATAATGATGTGTCTTGGAGTGACCTCTTTGCATCCATCATAATTGGAACTCTCTCGGTTTCCTGGACTTGCATGTCTATTTCTTTCACCAAATTAAGGAAATTTTCTTTCACTATTTTTTCAAATAGATTTCCAGTTTCTTGCTCTTTCTCTTCTCCTTCTGGCACCTATATGAGGCGAATGTTGGATCTCTTGAAGTTGTCCCAGGGGCTCTTTATACCATCATTGTTTTTTGGATTATTTTTCTTCTTCTTGTACAGCACAGTTGTTTTCTGATTCCTTATGTTCCACGTAGTTGATATGATTCTCGGCTTCATCCACTTTACTATTGTTTTCCTGTAAATTGTTCTTTATTTCAATTAGTGTATCCTTCATTTCTGATTGGATCTTTTTTATGCTGAGGTCCTCACTAAGTTTTTTGAGCATCCTTATAACCAGTGTTTTGAACTCTGTATCTGATAGATTGCTTATCTGCATTTCGTTTTGCTCTTTTTCTGGAGTTTTGATCTGTTCTTTCATTTGAGCCATGTTTGTCTCCTCATTTTGTCAGTCTCCCTGTGTTTGTTTCTGTGTATTAGGGGGAGGTGCTATGACTCCCTGTCTTGGTAGTGTGGCCTAATATAGTAGGTGTCCTATAGGGTCCAGTGGCATAGTCTCCCCTATCACCCAAGCTGGGTACTCGAGGTGTGCCCTTTGTGTGGGCTGAGTATACCCTCTTCTTGTAGTTGATCCTTGATTGCTGTTAGCAGATCAATGGGAGGGATTTACCCAGGTTAGTTGTCTGCAAGGACTTGCTGTGACCACTGATCACCAACCTCCACCTTCTGTGGAGGATCAGCTGTGCAGGGGCAGGGTGGTGGTGTTCTGATGTGGTCTGTAGCTGTCCACTGGGTGCTTTGGCCCTAGGATTTACTGGGTGGTGTAGGCTAAGGTCAGCCCTAACCTGTGTTTTGCCCATGACACTCTGCCTGAGCTATAAAGCAATCTGAGATGGCTGCTACTTGTTCTGAGCTTGGGGATTCCCAGGTGAAGCCAAGCTGTGACTCTAATCTGGCTGCTGCTAGGGCTCATTGAAGCCAGCTGTTGCTTGTTTGATAGGATTCAGGAGCCAAGACCAGTCATTCTTATGGAAAAGCAGATTGGGTTGGCCGGTAAATTGGATGGGGTAGAGCCTCTGTGGATCTCCAAGGTAAGTTACACATTGTTACTCAGGTTGATGGAGTATCAGATACAGCACCAGCCTATTGGCCCTGTTAGGGGAGGGCTCCGCAAAGGGATAATGGCCTCTGGTCACCCCCAGTGCCAGATACTTCAGTCTCTCCTTGTATATCACTGGTGCCCTTCAAGCTGCCACCCCTGTCCTGGAGCTCAGAGGCAGAGAGTCTGAGTAGGTGAGTCTGTGTGTGGGTTCCCCAAGAGGAACTGCTTGGGGCTCCAGCAACCTCCTCCACTGACTCAATCCCCTCTGGGTTTTGCAGCCAGAAGTTGTGGGCACTTATCTTCCTGGCACTGGAATCCTGGGCTGGGGGACCTGGTGTGGGTCTGATACTCCTTGCTCCCGAGATATCCCTCCCAAATTTTTATCCACATGGATGTGGGGCCAGCCCATTTCATGTTCACGCCCCTCCTACCAGTCTGGGTAGATGCGGTTTCTTTAATTGAGTAGTTGTCAGACTTCCATTCAACTCAATTTCTGACATGCCTAAGTGATGGTTGTTCTGTATTTTAGTTGTAATTTGGATGTGGTTGTGTGAAGAGGTGAGCCATGTTTGATTTCGTTGCCATCTGACCAGAAGCCCAGGTTTTCTTGATAATTGGTGAAGATCAGCTATCAGATGTTCATTGGCCAATTGTATTTGTTTTCCTCTAGTAACTTATCTTATTATTTTCCCATCTTACAGAAAAAAAACCCAAATGATCTTTTTGGCCAACCCTATACCTATTAACTATGATGCTAAGCTTAGGGGAATGCAATAATAATTTAAAAAATTTAAAGACCGCAGTTCTTGTATTTAACCAGAATGGAACGCAGAGGAGGTTGCAGCTGCAAGTATTTGGAAGTTCTAAGCAGTAGGTTTAACATGGAGGGAAGACCAACCTATTTGTGCTCAGAAATAAGAGAAGACCAGCAGTCATTAGTTGGAGAGGTCCATGACCTTCAGGGTTTCACAACTGAGATTCAGCTGTCAAGTACCAAGTAAAAACCCCAGGCCTTTCCAGAAAATTGGGGAATCACAAATATTATTGGACCAGGACTATTGGACATTTAGGTGATTTCCAATTTTTTGCTATTATCAATAGTTCTGTGATAAACTTCCCTGGACAAAAACGCTTATGTACATCTTAACTTTCTTATGATCATCTCTTTTCTACAAGTAGATTCTCTGGATCAAAGAAAGGGTATGTCAATTTATAATGCTACAATCGATGTAAGTGACTTGTTTTCCCATACGCTTGGCTATATTATATTTGGAAAGATATAGATTTATAGGTCTTCGTGAAAAATAAAAAAGTGTCTGATAATTTTATAGGTTAAAATTTTCCATTCCATTTTTAATCAGAACAACTTGTAGGTTATATTTATAGAGAAAGGAATTTACTTTATGTTATTGCCGTGACCTCTGGGGTCCAAATAGAAAGCGTTGTTATGTGCTTTAACTATGGGCTTAAGGAAGAGGTTTGATAGCAGGAGAAAAGGGTAGCAGAAAAGGTTAAGAAAAGAAGGTAATAGCATAAGAAATGAAGACAAAAGGAACAAGAGAAAGGAAAATGGAGGACGAGAGAGCCCAGACTCCTGCTCTCTCATGCCCTGCCCATGCTTGTCCATTTTCTTGTGTAGTTGTCCTGTGTGATGTTTTCAATTCAAATGTTTAGCAACTGCAGCCTCCTTGATCATCAGAAGAGGAAATTAAAGAGCAAGCACAATTATAGGCTGAGAAGTAATTACTGCAGCCAAAATGAGAAATCAGCACAAAACATTTTGTATTCAAGGGAAAATCTGTGTGTTCCAACTTGCTAATTCACCAGGATCTTGAGGCTCTGACCCGGAGAGGTTAGTCACCCTTGCTTTTGAAAGGTTCCCTCCCTAGTTTGCTAATAGGTGGTTGTCTTGTTATTCAAGACTGCAGGAACTTGAAACCTCTCTGAAAAATCTAAAAATGAATTAAATTCTAATAGGCAGCATTTCTGTATGTTAAAATGTTAGTCAATTGACTACTTATTTCACTTCTTTCTACCACTTAGGGTGTTTCCCATTTAAGGGAAGTCACTAAGCTAAAATCTAATTAAAATACTTTCCAGAGGTTTTGGGGTTTTTTAAAGTATATTTGATTGATTATGCTATTACAGTTGTCCCAATATTTTTCTCTCCATTATCCCCCTACATGCCCCCACCCTCCAGCATTACCTGCCCCCAGTTAGTTCATGTCCATGGATTGTATATACATGTTCTTCGACTTCTTCAATTCCTATACTATTCTTAACCTCCCCCTGTCTATTTTGTGCCATCTATTATGTTTTTTACTCCCTGTACCTTTCCCCCTTTGTCCCCCTCCCCACTGATAAACCTCCATGTGATCTCCATTTCTGTGATTCTCTTTCTGTTTTACTTCTTTGCTTAGTTTTTGTTTTTGTTTTTTAAGTTCAGTTGTTGATAGGTTGTTGTCATTTTACTGTTCATAGTTATTGATCTTCTTCTGTTTCTTAGATAAGTCCCTTTAACATTTTATATAATAATGGCTTGGTGATGATGAACTCCTTGAACTTGACCTTATCTGGGAAGCACTTTATCTGCCCTTCCACTCTAAATGACAGCTTTGCTAGATAGAGTAATCTCGGATGTAGGTCCTTGCCTTTCATGACTTGGAATACTTCTTTCCAGTCCCCTTCTTGCCTATAAGATTTCTTTGGAGAAATCAGCTGATAGTCTTATGGGAACTCCTCTGTAGGTAACTCTCTCCTTTCCTCTTGCTACTTTTAAGATTCTCTCCTTATCTTTTATCTTGGCTAATGTAATTATGATGTGTCTTGGTGTGTTCCTCCTTGGGTCGAATTTCTTTGGGACTCTCTGGGCTCCCTGGACTTCCTGGAAGTCTATTTCCTTCACCAGATTGGGGAAGTTTTTCTTCATTATTTGTTCAAATAAGGTTTTGCTTTCTTGCTCTTACTCTTCTCCTTCTGGCACCCCTATGATTTGGATGTTGAAATGTTTAAAGTTGACTCAGAGGTTCCTAAGCTTCTCCTCATTTTTTTGAATTTTTGTTTCTTTATTCTGTTCCAGCTGGATATTTATTTCTTCCTTTTGTTCCAAATTGTAGATTTGAGTCCCAGTTTCCTTCCCTTCACTGTTGACTCTGCATATTTTCTTTTATTTCACTTTGTGTAGCCTTCATTTCCTCCTTCATTTTGCAATTGAGCTCAATCATTTCTGTGAGCACCCTGATTACCAGTGTTTTGAACTCTGCATCTGATAGGTTGTCTATCTCCTCATTGCTTACTTGTGTTTCTGGAGTTTTGATCTGTTCTTTCATTTGGGCCATAGTTCTTTGTCTGGGTGCATCTGTTATGTTGTAAGAGATGGAGCCTTAGGTATTCGCCAGGGCATGGGGAACTTTTTTTGCTGCATTGTGGTGCTGTCTGTGGGGGCAGGGGCAGAGAGGGAACAAGGCTGCATGTTTGGCTCTTGCCTCACTTTCCATCACTTCCCTTGCTTCCCACAAGTGGATGGTGCCCTTTCAGGTGCTGATTCCTGGGTGGATGATTTTGTGTATGTTCTAGGACCCTGTGGGTCTCTCCAATGTACTCTCCTATGAGACTGGGAGTTTCTCCTGATGCCACAACCCCCACATGTTTTTATAGTCAGAGGTTTTGAGTCTTTAGTTTTCTGTGCTGAAACCCTGGGTTTTGTGCTCTGTCTTGCTCCCCAATGGTTCTTCCTGGCTTATCCATGGGCTAATATGGGACCCTCCACTCCACCAGCCCCTGCCTGGGCCACCTGGTCCTCCAGCTGCTGCCTTGCCATGCACCCTCTCTGCCCGGCTGCCCATCACACCTCCTACCAGTCTGGATAAATGTTTCTTTAACTCCTTGGTTGTTAGAGTTCCATGCAGTTTGATTTTCTGGCAGTTCTGGTTATTTTTTATTTTTAAATTGGTTGTTATCCTTCTTTTGGTTGTGTGAGGAAGCGAAGCATTTCTACCTATGCCTACTTCTTGGCTGGAACTCCATAGGCTTTGGTTTTAAGATAACAGAAGAGAAGTTTCTCTAGAAATAAGTTGAAGATTTAGAAAGCCAGTGATAGTGATGTCTCCCAGAGTATGGCACGATCTAACTGTGCTTTGTTTTCAAGCTTAGAGGTTGTGGTCCATTTTAAAACCCTTGGTAGAGGGCCCTGGCTGGTGTGGCTCAGTGGATTGAGCACTGGCCTGTGAACCAGGGTCCCTGGTTGATTCCCAGTCAGGGTAGGTGCCTGGTTGCTGGCCAGGTCCCCAGTAGGAGGCATATGAGAGGCGACCACACATTGATGTTTCTCTCCCTCTCTTTCTCCCTCCCTTCTCCTCTGTCTAAAAATAAATAAATAAAATATTTTTAAAAATTAAAAAAAACTCTTGGTGAAGGCTAAATGTTTTCTCTCATCACCTTACCTAAAAGTGTCCTCATCACATGTAAGTTATTTAAAGACACAAATCCAAACATACCACATTAAAAATAGAAAAACAATTAATAGAATAATTTTTAAAATTAAATTCTTGTCTGATTTTAAAAGTAAGGCTGGAGCAGTTGGAGAGTTGGTCAAAGGGTAGGAACTTGCAGTTAGAAGATGAGTAAGTGCTGGAGATCTACTATACAACATAGTGATTATAATCAACAATATTGCATTCCATGTTTCAAAGTTTCTAAGAGACTTGATATTCAATGTTCTCACCACAAAAAAAGAAATGATCATTGTGTGAGGTGATGGCTAGCAATTACTGTGGTGGTAGTCATATTACAATATATAAATGTATGAAATCCACACGTTGTGCACCTAAACTTATACAATGTTATATGTCAATTATACTGAATAAAAATTTTTTAAAAGTAAGTAAAAATATAGAAAGATGAATGGGATATTTATTTAATATATAATTATATAATTTACTTGATTTGTGAAATGTTTCCTCACTCAGTGGACCTTTAAAGACATGTGGAGGGATCAAGCAAAAAGGAAAAAGGACTCATGGACACGGAGAGCAGTGTGGCGATTGGGGGGAGGCAAGGATGAGGGCGTAAGGGGGATAAATGGGTAATGGAAAAAAATACAATTTAAAAAATAAATAGCCCTGGCTAGTGTGGTTCAGTGGCCTGAGTGCTGGCCTGCAAGCCAAAAGGTTGTCGATTCGATTCCCAGGTGGGGTACATGCCTGAGTTGCAGGCCAGGTTCCCAGTTGGGGGCACGTGAAAGGCAATCAGATCTCTTGCACATTGATGTTGCTCTCCCTCCCTTTTTCCTTCCCTTCCCCTCTCTCTAAAAATAAGTAAATAAAAATGGAAAATCTTTAAGAAGTAAATAAATAAAAATAGAACAAATGTTTTTCTAACTATTTAATAAAGCCAGTATCACTTAAATGGTAGAAATAAATCATTTAAAATTTACCAACTTCAAAAGAAAAATAGTCTTCATCACAATTATAAATAGGTAAATAAAAGTGTGTGTGTTTTAAGTACACTGGAATCTAGAGCTTTGCCAAGCACAGGTGAAAACAGTCATGTAGGCAGATGGAAGGAGAATCCCGTGTGACCAGTCACACTGAGAGTTAGTTGAAAGATCACTGCAGCCCTCTCAGACAGGTATCAATATATTTTAAGCAGGAATCTGGCAGTGATCCTTAATTCATATCTTTCACAAATATTTACTAGCACAATGCAAGGCAATGGAAAGACAGCATGATCAAAACAAAGTTCTCCTGTTTTGGGAGCTTATAATGCAGTGAAGTGTTTTCAGAAGGAAATGCAATTTGCATTTTTTCAGAAGGAAGAGAGTTGGGTTCTTACGAGAGACTAATGGGGCATGTAGGCATCGGTGTAGACACAGACTCCGTGAGATCTGCAGGACAGGGACTTGTGCAAGCAGGGGGCGGGGTGAGCTTGGCGGTCAGATGGAAACGGACAGAGTCACCATGAGTAATGATCACTCGGCTGCTCAGACAGCCTCAGCGTTTTGGTTCAGTTGGTGAAACATTAATACTTTCTTGTTCATGAATGTGTCACTGCATAAAAGTTTAGTATTTTGTACTTGTCTGTGTTCTCTGAACTTCAGATGGAGGGCTCTGTGAGGAAAGGGAATGTCTGATATGTCTTTCCACTTTCCTGGTTTCAGTACAGTGTGCTGCATGCAGAGGACTCTTAAGTCATGCTGTCAGCTGAATAAAGGACTATTTCTTTGACTGTACCTGGATGGCAAAGTGCCCTTGGTTAGATGATTCACCCAGGGATTTTGTATTCCTAGCATGTCACTGAGGGTCTATAATAATCAGTGCTCAGTAAATATTTGTGGAACAGTAAATTCAATACCAAGTGAATGAATACATTTTTTTTACTATACTCGTATGTCTATTTCCATGTGTCCTGTTAAGCCACTCATTTAAGTATTCAATCATTTAGCAGATAATCATTGAAAACATGCTGGGTGCCAGGCATCGTGTGTGTGCTGGCAGTACAAAGGTGAGTAGAAACAGACAAGACCTAGCCCTTGTGGAGCTTATAGTCTTTATCATGCATTACAAAAGTCAGAGGTAGAAAATTGTCAAGCATGTGGTACATTTGCTTTACTGTCAGGAGAGAGGGCACAGGGTGGGGAACTGAATGAGGCTGGATTACGCCCCAACTCGGCACATTCCACCAACAGTCATTCCAGTGCCGGGATCCAGGGGCACTCCTGTTGCTGCCAGGGTTCTATGTCAAAGCAGTGGCCATCTTTGGGGCTACCAGCAAAATTCCTCACACCCCTGCCATTTTCTTCAGGGACCACCGACCTGCAGGAAACTCTAGCAACCCTTCCACACCAGAGGAGGGTAGACCGCACTTGTCTTTTCTGCCAGCTAAGTAGCTCAGCAACTTTTATACAAGATATGATTGTCACAGAACAGAAGGCATTTGTCCACTTGGTGCTAGCAAAGCCAAACACTAAATACCAAGGATTGCAACGGAGAAAGATTGGCTATTTTATTATGAATGGCATTGCCCAGGAAAAAAGGATCCAGGGTTTGTGGAGGGTTTTTAACAAACTATAGAAATGATCCCTGAATGTATAGTCTTCGTGGAGGGTTTTTAAGTGTATAGGCTAAACATGTATGAAATGTGGAAGTGCTGGTGGAGCAAGTTTTAACTGGAGGACCTTGGGACATCAACACAAGATCTTTCTGGACAACTGGACCCTTTGCTTCTGAAAGGGTTTGGTGGTCAAGGTCTGGCTATGCCCCGGTTCTTCGGTTCCATGTGGTGGGTGGGGGAGCAACACGTTCGTTACCAACTGCTAGAGATGAAAGTTCTCTCCCCTGCACATGCTGTGGCAGCGGGACTTGCAGTTTTGGTCTGTTGTCCCTGAAAAGTAACTCAATGTCTCATTAAACGAGACAGGACCTTTTTGAGCTGGTTCTGAGGTTCCATGATTACAAGAGTCAGATTTGATTAGGGGTTGTGGCTGGCATGTTGTCAACTCTTCATTCCTCTGAAAGGTGACCTATATTGTTCCTGATCCTCCCTTAAAACGTTCAGTGGTAAAAGTCATCAAACCAGTTGAATTCATATTAACCTTGTGGGAACAAGATCACAAATTTGGCCTTATTTGAACTTAATCTTAAAGAATGAAGTAACTGTTTTCAACAGGACAAGATCCCCAAATACACCCCTGAAATATTTGGTAACCTGTAAAGACAGGATAAGATATTGATTATGTTCCATTATCATCCTATTACATTATTCTGTTAAAAATCTGATCCATCAGTATCTTAATAAAAAACACACCCATATAAGTAAGTGGAGTTTATGGCAATACATACAGGATAGTTCATATTAGGAAGTCTAGCCCAATGTACCAAGGTTACAAGTTTGATCCTCAGTCAAGGCACAGACAGGAGCCAACCAATGAATGCAGGGATGGTTGGAGCAACAAGTCGATGTTTCTCCTTCCACTTCTCCTCTCTCTCTCTCACTGTCATCTATTAATAAAATTTTTTTAAATAGAAAACCTAGCACTATAATCTTACCATATTAATAGATGGATAAAGGCCATATGGTCATTTCCACATGCATAAGGAAGCATTAGATAAAACGGAACACTTACTCCTTATTTTGAAAATTTAAAAAAAACCAACAAACCCAGCCCTAACCAGTGTGGCTTAGTGGGTTGGGTGTTGTCCTGCAAGCCGAAATGTCACGGGTTCAGTTTCTGATCAGGACACATTCCTGTGTTGCAGGCCAGGTTCCCAGCTGGCAGCTCACGAGAGCAACTGATGGATCGATGTTTCTCTCCCTCTCTCTTTCCCATCCCCTCTCCCTAAAAATAAATAAAATCTTAAAAAAAAAAAGGATGTAAAGTGAAATCTGAAAAAAAAAATGGAGCAATATGTCATGTTCTTGTCTGAGGAAGAATCCAGATTGAAAAGATGTCAAATTAATCTATTAATCCAAGGCAATTTGAGTAAAAATCCCAATAGGATTATTTTATGTATTAGACAAACTAATTCTAAAAGTGACATCCAAAAAGAGCCAAAACAATGCTGAAAATGGTAAGGAGAGCTTTCTCTGTTAGACATTAAAACTAACTATAAAGTTTAATGCCTTATGGCCCGGCAATTTCTCTCATATATATGTAGCCTACTGTACTGTGTATGGATTCACAGATTTATAGTCCAGGTATAAAAACATGGACTCAATGGATATACATGATGCTGATGCTAATGTTTGCCTCAAGAGAGGGAGGGGACTGAGATTAAGAATGAGAACAGGGAAATTTCAACTTTTTTTTACTGAGGTAGATTGACACACATTGTATTCATTGGCCCTGGCTGGTGTGGCTCAGTTGGTTGGAGCATAGTCCTGTAACCACAAGGTTGCTGGTTTGATTCCCGGTCAGGGCACATGCCTGGGTTGTGTGTTGATCTTCGGTGCAGGAGGCAGCCGATCCATGTTTTCCTCTTGCATCAATGTTTCTCTCTCTCTCTTCCCCTCCCCCCCCCTCTCTCTTGAATGAGAATAAAACAAGTCTTTATAAAAACATTACATTATATTTAGGTATATAATAGTTATTCAATATTTGAGAACAGGCTGACAGTGATCAGAGGGAAGAGGGGAGTTGGGAGGGGATAATGAGGGGAAAGGGTGAAGGGTTTACAGGAACAATGATAAACATATGGATAATAACGAGGGGGGTGGGGTAAAAGATGGAAAACAATAAAAAAGTAGTTATTTAATATTTGTATACATTGCAAAATGATCACCATGATAAATCTCATTAGCATCCTTCATCATTCATAGCTACAGAATTTCTTATCTTGTAATGAGAACTTTTAGGATTTACTTTCTTAGCAACTTTGAAATAGAGTATTATTAACTATAGTTGCCATGCTTTATATGCTCATGACTCATTTATTTTATAACTGGAAGTTCGTGCTCTTTGGCCACTGTCACCCCTGTTCTCCAGTTGACCACCAGTCAGCTCTCTGTATCTGTGAGCCTGTTTTTTTCTTCTCTTTTTAATTTTTTTAGCAGTCCACATAGAAGTAAGATCATATGGTATTTGTCTTTTTCTCTGGCTGACTTATTTCAGTTAACATAATGCCTTCAAGGTCCATTCATGTCATAAATGGCAAAGTTTCTTTCTTTTTTTATGGCTAGATAATTTCCATTGTATATATGTACCACGTTCTCTTTACCATTATCCGCTGGTGGACACTCAGGTTGTTCCCATAGCTTAGTGCTTGTAAAAAATGCTGCAGTGAACGTGGAGGTGCATATGTCCATTTGAGTTAGAGTGGGATTGCTGGACTGTATGGTAGTTCTATTTTTAATTTTTTTGAGGAACCTCCATTCTGTTTTCTATAGTAGCTGCACCAATTTACGTTTCTAATGGTGTATGAGGGTTCCCTTTTCTCCACATCCTTGCCAACACTTATTTTTTGTCTTTTTTTTTTTCAAAAAGCTTTAATTTTAGAGAGAGGGGAAGGGAGGGAGAAAAAGAGAGAGAGAAACATCAGTTGGTTGCCTCTTGCATACCCCCAAATGGGGACCCAGCCACAACACAGGAATGTGCCCTGATGGGGAATTGAACCAGCGACCCGTCAGTTTACAGACCAGAGCTCAATCCACTGAACCATACCAGCCACAGCTAACTTTGTCATCTTTTTGGTAATAGACATTCTAACAGTGATACATCACTGTGGTTTTGATTTTCATTCCCCTGATGATTAGGAACAGTGAACGTCTTTTCACATATCTGTTGACCATCTGTGTGTCTGACATATCAACTTTCAAAAATATGTTCTAATTTTAAAATATACCTGAAGAAGAAATGACAAATGTGAGTTCTAAGCAGTGGTTATATTGGACATGAATTGTTCTGTAAATGCTTCTGCATATTTTAAACTTATCAAAATAAACAAAAATGAGTTAATTCTAAAAATAGAAACAAAAGTACACTGAAACTGGTACAGAATGGTGTTGAATGTAAACAATGGTTGAAAAATAAAGTAAAATAATTAGAAACAAAAAGCCTGTGTTTACATTTACCATTCGCTGGGATTTTGCTTTTTTAAATAACACTATTCATCTCTAGATGTTTGGAATTTGAACTACCTCTGTAATTTTAGATGATGTCATAAATATCATGAAACTTTCAGCATTCTGAACATTCTAAACACTGAGATAAATTCTGTTTGTTTTTTACCATTCTTTAAAAATTACTTGTCATTAATAAATACAAATATGACGTGGCCTCTGGACCAAGATAAAGTTTTATTGTGGATTTGTTTGCAGAGTTTAGGTCCCACAGGGTATAAAGATGCTGAAGGTATCACCATCTGTCTCTTAGAACAAATGAGGGTGTCAACAATACTGCTAAAAATGAAGAAGAAATTTGCCCCAGAAAAGCCTTGAGTAAGCACAACAAGGGCAGAGTGACACGGGGTAACTGTGGAATGCAGGGAAACAACAGCAGCTGGTCTGTATCTTTTTCCTGATGTTAAAGTCACAAACAGCAAGAACTGTTTTTAGAGTGAAGATATCCAGGGTGTTCTCTCATTTTTTTCCTCTGACTTCCAGCAGTCTTCAGCATCGTAACTTGACTCCAGGTTTTTGAGACAACTTTGTCTGGCCCTGTGTTGGTGGGTCTTCTGCTCATTCCTCTCCTTTGCTGTTCCTCCCCCTGCAGCTTATCCTAGTGTGGTCTCTTCTCGCCGTTAAGGAACTTACCACTTCTTAAGTGTGGAGCCAAACATGACTGCAAAAGCTCTGTCTCCAGGCTGAGCTTCGGAGACACTTTTTCTAGCACTAAACTCTTCCTTCTGTGGTGCATCCTCCAACACTCAACCACCACCCAGCTTTTCAAGTTCTCTAGACTTTTTGTCAGCAGTATCATCATCCTGTCTGGGTAGAAATGAAAGAGCCATCCTGCCCTGGCCAGGTGGCTCAGTTGGTTGGAGTGTCATCCTGTACACCAAAGGGTTGCGGGTTTGATCCCAGGTTGGGGTGCATATGGATGGGAGGCAACTGATTGATATTTCTTTCTCTCTTTCTCCCTTCCTCTGTCTCTAAAATCAATAAACATATCCTTGGGTGAGGACTTAAAAAAAGAAAAAGATGTCATCCTGCTAGGTTCTATGGCAGCCAAGAATACAGTATGTTGTTCACTTCTTGGGACCTAGGGCAGTGCTTGATACACAAGGCAAATTTTCTTTTTTTTTTTTAAATTGAATTTATTGGGGTGATAATGGTTAATAAAATCTTCAATACCGTTAAAAATATTTTAGCTTCCACAGCTAATTTTGTTTGTTTGTTTGTTTGTTTGAAGAAAGGTTTTTTTTGCTAGGCCATTGCTAGCAAAAAAAGAAGACTGGTTTTGGCGCTTGGAGTCTAAATCACCAGCAGCATGGCCAGGTAGAAAAGACATGTCTCATCCCGGAGGAGTTTTGCAAGTTTTTTCACACATCAGATAGCTGGGAGAAAGCCTTTCTGAAAGAATTTGCATTAGTGCTAAGCAAAGAGATGGGCGAAGGTGAGTTGGGGCTCGCTCTGGGACTGGAGCGGAGTCTGTAAAACTCCTGTGTAAACAGAAGCAGGGGCTCGGGGAGTGGGGGTGGCGTTCTATAGTACCTGGCTGGTCTTGCTTTTAAGATAATCTCAGAAATAGATCCCTGGAGGTTAATTTAATAATTCACATATGTATTAAGGAGTGTGAGCAATCTTCTGTTGGTTTTGTACCACCGTTGTTAATGATTGACCCCTTTTAGTCTCCTCCTTCCACCCTCTGGCCTGCTGTGATTTAATTAAGGACGTCTCAGAAGTTTCTCCTTGTCAACAGCAATTCCTTCAAAGATAGAATCCTGGCCTCATTTCTTCCTTCATTTATGGGTCTGTTATCAGTGGTAGAGGAGTTCTTGTGGTATTTTTGAGAGGAAAAGAATTTCATGAGACCTGCATGGGAGGATAGGGCTCCATGGTAAACTTTATTGATGATCTAAAATTAAGGAGGATCCCCTTCTGACTTCCCAATGTCCCATCTCCATCTCTCTCTCCAAGGAAAAGGTCTAAGCTTGTCATTAGTAGGGCCAATATAAAGCAAGCGAGCACACTGTGTGAGTGCGGGTCTTAGGGTGAGAAAGGAAGAGACAGAGAGAGAGTTTAGTCCTTTTGGAGCCTGTAGGCCACTGCTAAGCAGTCTCAGTTGCCATTCAGGTAGCTTAGCTTATCCCTGGCTGCTCTGGTGGCAGAGTCTGTGTGGCTGTCAGCCATGCAGCTGCTAAGGCCACATGTCCATGGGGAGATAACACGTGAGCTCATGGGGTGAGTACAGGTTCCTGAGTGAGAGCATGTGCTTCTTTGTTCCCCTGGGATTGTATATCTCAGGCTTGGAAAACACCAGAAGCTTTTTCAAAACAATCAGTCAATTTCCCCAGCTTTTTCGGGCTTTGGATGGATTTACACCCCCTAGTTAGACTGGCAGGCCTCTATGGTCCAGCAGTATTCCCTGTGCCCCCCACAATCTGGTGCTGGACTGGGGAAGGGAGGAGTGTTAGTCTCCTGGAGTGTGAAGCTGTAGCTTCCTGGTGGAGTAAACAGGCTTATGCTCCCCCAGTTATAAAGCTCAATGTCTAAGTCCCTTTGCTCCCCTTTTTAAATTAACAATTAGTTAAATACCAATGATAACATTTCCACTAGAAAAGGACTAATCCTATCAATTCTGCTCTTTGTTTCTGCCCTACAGAATTTCATCTGTGAACAGAGACTTTTCAAAACACTGGGCTAACAAGAAGGGGGAAAGTTAGTCCAGAGGGGGCTGGCCAAATAGTCAGAACTTGAATCTGCTCGTGGTGGTCCTGTTAGAAAACACAACTTGAAGTATTCACCTGTTTATATCTTCCCACTCTTTCTGCCTCCTCCTCTGTCCCAGCCTCAATGCCCTTGCTTCAAATTTAAAGGAGCCTCCAAGATTTTAAAAGCTTTTTCTTTCTTTTTTCTTCTTTTTTATTTTGAGAGAGAGAGAGCGAGAGCGAGATTTGTTGTTCCACTTATTTATGAATTTATTGGTTGATTCTTGTATGTGGCCTGATCAGGGACTGAACCCACACACAACCTTGGCATAGAGGGACAATGCTCTAACCAACTGAGCCCCTGGCCAGGGCCAAAACTGTTTTTCTTTTTTTTTTGCAAGTCAAAATGATTTATTGTTTCACAAACAATTCTTTACATTTTACTTCTGGACTTGTTGATAATACTTTTCTTATGCCTGGAATATTCTCCTCTGCTTTAAGTTTTACCATCCTTCAAGACACAAAACACTCTGGTCCTCCTAGACCTTTGTGAATTACCTGGGTATTCGCTGAGCAGTCCTATCTCTTATAGCACATGCCTGTTCCTTTACTTGGCATTAACAAATGCCAACTTGTATAATTTATATTATTACGCTTATTTTTCTTCATCTCTTGTGATTTTTATCCTGTGTCAAGCACATGCTCTCACAAACAGAAACTTCATTACATTTGTTGTGATAAAGGTGAGAGTTTCTAATTTTTTTTTAAGATTTTATTTATTTATTTATTTATTTATTTATTTATTTTCAGAGAGAGGGTAAGGGAGGGAGAAAGAGAAAGAAAGAACCATAGTGTAGGAGAGGAGCATGGATCAGTTGCCTCTTGGAGGTCCCCAATTGGGGACCTGGCCTGCAGCCCAGGCAAGTGCCCTGACCAGGAGTCCAACCAGCGACCTTTCAATTCACAGGCTGGCACTCAATCCACTGAGCCACATCAGCCAGGGCTAATTTTTTAATATAAAAGTTTTTTTAAAAACTTTTATTTTTCAATTACAGTTGACATACAGTATTACTCATTACAAATACTCATCTGACACCATACAAAGTTACAATTATGACATTATTGACTATATTCCCTATGCTGTACTTTATATCCCTGTGACTATTTTTAATCACTGGTAATTTGTATTTCTTAATCCTTTTCACCCTTTTCAGCTCTCCCTCCCCAGTCTGGGGACCATCAATTTGTTCTTTGTATTTTTGTTTTGTTTATGTTTGTTACTTTTTAAAGGCCAAACAGAATTATCCTTGAATAATGTCAATTGTGACCAATATGTTTAAGAAATACTCTTTTCTAGTAGGCTGGAGTATGGAAGAAGGGGAAGATGTAAAACGGTCCTTCTTCGTTAAGGGACTAATTGCTTCTGGTCAAAGAAGCTGGTCTTTGCCAATGACAGTGCATTCATTCTGGGTTGAGCCAACTCATTTCTTATGTCCTTGTCCATTTTTGAGATTGCTACGTCTGTCTGCTAAAGGGGGCAAGTAGGTCAGTATGGAGTGCCTAATATATATATTTTTTACTGGGACTGAATGCATACATGAACCAAACCAAACATTCAAGATGTATAAAGTGAAAAGTTACCACTCTTCTTTATCCCACCAGTCTTATTTCTGGACCTAGAACATTTTGCATACATCCGCGCACAAGCCTGTATTGTTCTATTTTTCACTCGTACTTTAAAAAACAAAACTTGAAAGAACTCCTTTATACACTACTCCAGCGGCTGGCGGCTTGGACTTAATATATCGCACAGCTGTTAATTTTGGTTTCATTTTTGGCAGCGGCGCTTCGATATGCATTTGCTGCAGTCTCCACTGCGGCTGGGAGGTGTAAACAAAAGAAATACAAAAAATAGCTCAGCGGAAACACAAGTCCCTAGCGTTCCGCGCCAAACCGGCAGCCATGGGCAGGGCCAAGTCTCCAAGGGGAACTTGTGGATGGGGTTGGCCGGTGATGCGCGCCAAGCAGCCCTGCCCCACCTGCCCGGCCGCACCGAGACCCCAGACCGCCCCCTTCGGGGAGGCGGCGGGCCGGCCCCCTCCCCCGCGGGTGCGGGCTCAGACGGTGGGACCCGGACACGCGCGCGCGCGCGCGCACAGAAGCCCGATGGGCCGCCACTTCCGGCGTGGTCCTCTCCGGCGGCAGGGGTCGCTATTTGGGTCTACCTGGCCCCGCTCGGTTCCTCTTGGGGCATGTGCGGGCCTGTATTTCTAGAAGGAAAATGGAGCAAGAAGCCAAGCTTGAGGGGCAGCTCTTAAGCCTCTGACCGAGGTCCTGCTGCTTCCTACATCAGGAGCCTCCTTCTCCGGACATAGTAGGTTCAAGGGCCCCAGTGGCCCGGGCCCACGTAGAATAGTCGCCGAGACCTTGGGTGGAGGGCTGCCACGCACCCGTGAAAGGAACTAAGCAGCCCTGGGGGAACCGCCACCCCACTCCAGGCGCTGAAAACCCTGCCTGGTGAGGAGTAGGTATCGGTGGGGAAGCGCGTGGGCAGTTCTGGGTGGCGGTGTGACTTGGGTCAGCCCGCTCTGTCGTTCCCAGCCTTTTGCCCGCACTCAGTCTTTGTCATTTCGTGGTGGGGGATACGGAACACAGGGGTTTGTGGAGGTTTTGCTGGAAGGAGGCCAGCTTGTTGTCGCCAGGGTTACAGGCCCGCGCTGGGGAGTTGGGGGGGGGGGCACGTGGGAGGGGCTCTGCGGGCGTGTCCGGAAAGGTCACGTAGGCGGGGTCACTGCGGAGCCCCCAGCTGCGGAGCCCCCTGGTGTCTCCAAGCCGGGGGTTGGAATAATGACAGGTGCCTGTTCTGGAGCCAGTCTGAAGCGGGCACCGAGTCTGGGCGAGATTGGGCGAGATTGGGCTGGTGTTCTGGGCAGGTTGACTCAGCTTTTCCTCGGGCCGGTCAAGTTCGGACACGTTCTGAGTGTGCAGAAAAGGAGCTAAGCCCTGACTTGTCTCCAGCTGGGGTATTTAAACTGTGGCTTTTGCCAGCTGTGTTCACTGTGGTCACAGGCGGACAGCGCTCCTTCTCTAGTGGTCCAGGTAAGGACTCACTCGCTAACAATGGCTTTAGTTTTAGTAAACGCGTCATTATTTAAAGGTACTGTTTTTAGGTTTTTATCGAGTTTTATTATTTAAAGGTATCGTTTTTAGGTTTTTATCGTGTTTTATTTTTTTTCTCTATTTAGACAGATGTGCAATACCAGTATGTCTGTGTCTACTGATGGTACTGTAAGTACCTCACAGATTCCAGCTTCGGAACAGGAGACCCTGGTTGGTATTTTGTCTCAAAGTGTAACTTTTTAGAAGAATTTACTTTATGAGGTGATCAACTATATTCCGTAGACACCTCGCCCCCCTGCCCCATCATAGCATGGCCGTTTAAGTGAAATTGTATGTACAAAGCTTAAATTCTGCTACTCAGGTATAACTGTGTGGAGGCAAAGTTAACTGTCAGAAACAGTATTTTCTTAGCCCTTTACCACAATGGGTTTCAGAGTGAGTTCCATTGCATTCTGAAGCATGGATGCTGAAGTTTATTATATGGCAGAGTTTTTTGTGTTTCGGCGTGTTAGTATTTAACTTTTTAAATGGTTCCTAAGTCACAGAAGTAATTCATGCTTGTAGAGTTTACATGCTTACAGAAATGTAGATACTAAAAACTGAAAATTCTAGTGTTTTGACTATGTCTGTTAGATATTTAAAAATATGTTATACACATACACACATATATATACACACACAGGTGAATTTTAATGTTATTGTCCTGTTCTAGTAAAACTAAACCAGGGGTACATCTATGTCTAATAAAATTACAGAATTGTTTTTTTTAATTTATTTAAAAATTGTTTTTAAAGATTTTATTTAATTTTAGAGAGGGGAAGGGAGGGAGAAAGAGAGGGAGAGAAACATCAATGAGTGGTTGTCCCTCGCGCGCCCTCTACCGCTGACCTGGCCTACAACCCAATGTGTGGTTGCCTCTCAGGCGCCCCCTACCGGGTACCTGGCCTACAACCCAGGCATGTGTCTTGACTGGGAATCGAACCGTAGACCCTTTGGTTCCCAGGCTGGCATTCAATCCCCCTGAGCCACACCAGCCAGGGCTCTTTTTCTTTTTCTTTTTTTTAGCAGTACTCATTACTGTGTGGTGCATGGTAGAAGCTCAATAAATGTTTGTCAGATAGATAGTTGAAATGGAGACCAACTAAGAGCATGATATAGTAAGAAGAAAATGGCGGCTTGTAATTGAGGAACATAAATTGCAGTCTCATATCTGCTTTTAATTATCTTGTCACCTTTGTTTTGTTATGTAAATTCTTCATTCTTCAGGATCCTAATCTGTAGAAGGAAAAGATTGGTAGAAAGCCCCACACTAAAGATTTATTTATTTTTCTGGATTTTGTCATTTAGTTTACAGTAAGCTCTTTGGAGTATTCATTTTTTT
>VMDR010010216.1:0-31337 GCA_007922815.1 Macrotus californicus | reverse complement strand
TTGCATCTTCGCATGGTGAGGTCCATGTTGTGATGATGGAAAGCAAATCTGTATTTTTGTAGCCAGGTTTCCACTATACAATAGTTTTAAACACACTATAAAATAGAGGTACTGATAACCATGTGGAAATTACAGAAAGAAAAAAATCACACATAACTTCTCATTTTCTTAATAGTGACTTCCTTATTTTTCTGAGTTTATTTCACCTCAACCTGGCTAGAATAATAACAAGATATGAATGTTTTAGGAATGAGGGGTATTTTTGTTTGTTTTCCTTTTTCCCTCTACCATCAATAGAAGTGAGGTGATAGAAAGCGGAGGGCTAGTTAATAGAGAAAGAGAGACAGAATATGTGGGAGTAGGGGGTAGGGAGGGGGACAGTTAGAAGACCAGGAACGATAACATTCCTCTCTAATGTCTAATGGAACAGATATCTCACAATAGTAAAAAATGTCTGCATCAGTTTTTGTTTTGTTTTGTTTTTCATTTTGGGATTTTTGTTTGTTTTAGAGTGAGGAGTTTGATACATACGATAATTATGCATTCCCTGATTCATTCATTGAACAAATAACCAATTACTGAATAATCACTAATCACTTGTTCTGGACACTAGGAATAAAGAAGTAAGCAACACTCAGGCATGGTCTTGTAGCAATTACCAGCAGCCTATAAAGAGAAACTCCTCCTTTCTGGTAGGTGCTGCACGTAATTCTACAACATTGTCTGATTAATTTATTCAGGAAATTTCATTTATCTCATGAAGAGTGGTGTGAGGTGAGAGATGAGCTGCCACTGGAATAAATCCTGGAAGAGAGAGCACATGCACCTGGTCAGGTACCGCAGCAGGAGTTCCCTACATTGAAGACATGACACAGGGTCTTCTTGGGAAACACACACACACCCTGACTGATATGCCAGTGTTCTCTGCCTGATCCATCTTCTTGATCCCTCTTCTCACATTGGATAGGTAGGGAAACTCATTATCATCTTATAATATATAGTAGTATTTTTATTATTGTACAAACCTTTGTAAATATTAATGATTGGTACATTTGATTAACTTCTGTTCGATTACAGAAATTACCGTCTCATTCACTTTTGTCGCAGTTATAAAGATACAAGAAAACCACCACATCCTTTTTCTCTCTCTTGTGGCTTGACCTGCAGTCTCAATCAAAAGAAAATTTTCTGAAAGGACATGCACTTCTAAGGTTTGAGAGTACCTGATGTGCTGCTTACAGTGACAAGCTTTAGTTTGCAGTTGCACTTCGCACAAGTAGCTAAACCCACTGCCCTCTTTTCTAAAGCCTGCCCCAGGTAGTGTCCTGTTGAGTGTTTGCTCCCTTCCCACTCACAGCATCCACAGCCCTCCTTCCCAGGCTCGCTGACAAGCGGCTCAGACACAGGAGCTGATCTGACCCTTTCTTGCCCCTTCAGGCCTTGTTCCCATTTCTCCAAAGTGTAGTCCCTCTGAGCATAGACAGAGCTGGTGCCAGCCACACCAACAAACATTTCTTCCACGGCTATCAGGAGCCCCAGCCCTGCATTCTCTCCAGCTGGTGACAAATGTTATGATGATAAGACCCTTCTGTTCACTCCATTTGATTTTACCTCCACTCTTAATGTATCTATCAGAATGCTTTTATTTTTTTAAATTAAAAATAAAGTGACTTGATGCCTTATTGTTCTTAAAGGTGAGTGGTTCCTGAGCCCATGGGAACTGAGTAGTGGTGGGGAGGAGAGGGTAGAGTTGGAGCTCATTAAAATTATTATGCATTTGAAACCATTTTTCTGAGAGTGATTGGATACTTCCCGTTGACAAGGAGTCAGTGCAGGGTTCATTTTCTTGCTGTCTTTGTCTGGCTGTTCCTAGTCTCCTGACACTTCTGCAAGGGGATATAATTCCAAAGCTGTTATGTTTGATCATGTTTGTTCCTATATATATCCAATTCTTAAATTCCCCCAGAGAGGTTGATCTGAGTTTAAAGTGAAATATGGATGACTCTATCCTTTAACCATATTCCCTATTGCTCTCAAATTCATGCTGCTGGCTGCCAAACAACACAGGGCTTTTCTGGTGGTATTACAGAATCACAGATTGTATTCTGTAGGAGACCATAAGAGTTACAGATGCAACAGCAGCATTTTCTTATAATGAGAAAACCGAGGCCTAGCGATGCTGGAGTATTAGACCAAGGTCACAGAGCTACTTAGTGGTATTCCCAGGAGAGCATACCTCCTGACCCCTAAACCAGGGGTTGGCCTCTCTTATAGCTCTATCTCTCTTTCAATTCAAACTGTCTTGTCACTTTCACCCACTGGGATGAAAGTGGAGGGAAGGGCAAAATGGATACTTAGGAACCAGCTGAGAGATATTAACTATGTGTCACCTGACTCACGTATGAGAAGAGTAGGTATTTATTATGTCTCTAGTGCAATGTGATTAAGACCACAGTCTGTCCCATCAGGCTATCTGGGATTGCAGCCCAGCTCCACTAATTAGTAGCCATGTAACCTTGGCCAAGGTGCTCACCTTCCCTGTTTCCTCATCTGTAAAATGGGGATAATAATAGTATCTTCCTCGTGCATTATTGCCGGGCTGAGCTGACCCATGTAAAGAGTGAGAAGAATGTTTGGCATGTGATAAGAGCTAGATGCGAATGGATTATTATTATTATCTGATAAAGACTTCTACACTGAGGAAACTCTAAGTGGAAAAAGTTAGAAGGAACTGAAAATATCAGAATCTCACTTAATTTCTGTCTCTATTTAGGCACTAATCTGACCGGTGCTCTTCAACTGTTTTTTCTCTTTAATTGGATTTAGACCTTGGATGGCAGGTTTATTTTATTTTTTACCTGCTTTTATAGTTCAGAACCAAGCACTGCTCTGCCATAAAGTACATGCTCGGGAGATGTGTGCTGAATCAGAGACTACGGCTGGGGAGAGGCTGGATACAAGTGAATGGGTTAGCATCAGCAGAACAGAACATTGGGTTAGAAATAGGGCACTTATCCTGTTTTTCCTTTCTGTTACAATGATATTGGAAATTTATTTGTTTAACAAATACTGTGTCTAGAATGTGCTAGGCACTTTTCCACCTCAATGAACAATGCTGATCAAAATCTCTGCTTTCATAGTGCTTATAGTCTATTAAGGGATGATGTGCAACAAAATAAATTAGAAAATCAGATGTATGTTACAGAGTGAAATGTTCTATGGAAGAAAATAGAAGTATGGAGGGTATTGGGGGATGTTTATTTAGCCTGGATAGGGAGGGAGGGACTCACTGCAGAGGTAGCATTTGGGCAAATTTTTGCATGGAGCCTTAGGTGAGAACAAATGAGAAGGCCTGTGTGGGAAAGAGCTTTGTGTGTCTAGGGACAGCAAGCAGCCAGAGTGACTGGGACTTCAGCAAGTGAGGGTAAGAGTGGTCGGTGGTCTGAGTAAGGCCCGAGAGGTCCCAGGAGCCCAGGTCATGTTGGGGCTCACAGGACATTGCCAGGCAAATGGGGTATTTTGACCAGAATAGTGACATGACCTGACTTACATGTAACAGAATCACTCTGGTGGCTGTTTTGAAAATGTACTATGCTCAGGACTTTGTGAGCACTAGCCCATTTAATCACATACCCTACAGGTGGATTTTTCCAAGATGAAAATTGAGCTTTATAGAGTGGCAAATTAGGGATTCAAAATCAGATATGCCTATCTCCAAACTACATTCTTAACCATGAATTCTTTTTAGCTCCTTAGTCACATTATGGCTTTAGAAGAATTTTACTCTTTATTTTCTAGAAATGTCCTTCTCTTTTGTTCATTTACTATTTGTAAACTAGAGAAGAACTGCAACTTTGTTCTATGCCCAAACAAACTTGGGGAAAATGTGTGTGGGAAGCAGATGTCAATTCCATGCATATGTGTTAGCCTGACAAACTGATAGGAATCACGCGGGTTGATATGGGCTATGCTGAGACTCTCCCAAATATAATATGGATCGATATTGTGAGGACAGGCTGAAGCAAAGTGAGGGCTTAGGGACATAGCAAATCCATCTTCTCCAGAGGGGACAGCCCCATTTTAGAAATAGGTTGTACTCCAAAATCAATTATTTGCTTAAAACCCAGAGGAGAGTATCCCATAGACAAGATGTTAGGTGCATGGCTGGCACATAAAATCAATTTAACTAACACCATCCCTGTCCTGTAACAGCCTTCACCGTAGCTTCTTGAGACTTCCTCTCTTCCTCACCCCAGCAACCTATTGTCAAGTAAGCTGTTTTGCTCTTTCATATTCTTCAAATATATTTCCCACTTTTCTTTTCTCCTATCTCCATTCTACTATAGATGTTATTATTGTTACCTAGTATCTTTTTTAAAATATTCATCTTTTTGCCAGTCTCTTCTCACTTTAATTTTTCTTCTTAATATGTACCTCCCTACAATAGATGATTATCTGTTGCCAAAGGGATTGAGTATAAATCCAGCGGTAACATTCTAATCTGTGTCCTCTGGCTTATTATCTACGTCTCACTATACTTCTGTCAAATTTAATGGTTCACTTTGTCCCCAGTGAAAACTACACTTGTCTACTTTTTATTTTTACTCATCTTTTTTCTTTAACAATTTTTCCAACTTCTACTACCTGCTATTAAAATCGCTTTGCAAACAACATGTCACAACACCTCTTCTGTTGTTCCTGTCAGGGAAGGCTTAGACTGCAAGCAAAACATTTCAACGGCTAAACACATCAATTTATTCCTCACTCATGAGTAGTCTGCCGTGGGCCTGGGCCACTCTCCGCAGGACTGTCCTTCTTGTGGTGGGTCAGGATCCGGGGAAAAACTTGTGGAAACAGCACTGGCATATCAGCAAGCACTTCCACAATTGCCTTGGCAAAAAGGATCTCACATGGGCAATTCACAGACTCTGGCCTGGAAATGACACATCAACTCCACACACAACCCACTGACTAGAGCCAGCTACATGGATCCACCCAAATAATAAAGTGGACTGGTCTCAGAAACGAGACCCCTCATGTGTTTGGAAGAAGACCAAAATGGGTGAGCATGAAGTTTCTACTCCATCCATAGATGCTTTTCATGTCTCTTTAAATGATAATAATGGAATTATTTGTGAATGTGTCCCCTACTAATAGGAAGGCAGTACCTTCTAATTGCATTTAAATGAATGTCAAGGAGGCATATCCAAGATCATTACAAAGGCCTGAGTCTGTCTCTGACCCGACTAGATATACAGTGACAGCCCCAGAGATGGCAGTGTCTGCTTCTAAACTTCATTCTTAACACCTGTTGCCTGAATAGACTTATGGCTTTAGAAACCGATGAGGGAAATATGATCCATGATGGGTCTTCAGGGATTCTCAAGTACATTTTATTAATCAGAGAGCTTCTTTATAGTATCTCATGTAAAGTTTGTAATGTGCTTTTTCCTGATTTTTGCTTTGATTGTGAATTGTGAAAGAGCCTAATTCTCAATGATATGCTGGAGAGACAGCCTTTTCTAATATAGAATCCCAAATATTCCCAGAAATAACATAGAACATGAGAAATGCACCATAAATAACAATTTAGGAGGCAACATTTCTAATTTCAGAGCCCTTCCCTGTATGAAGGGCACTGAGGAGACATGAATTTTCTCCGACTGTTCTAGAAGTTATACATTTGGCCAGGCTATTTCTGGAACCCACTGTTCTGAGGATATTTCTGACAGCAGGGGTTTTTGAATATGAGAGAACAATGAGGCAATATCGAGCCCAGTTACTCCAGATGATGTCAAATGGAAGCTTTCTTGCCCTTGTAGCATCTTGAACAGAAGTCCAGACAAGGAGATCTGTTTTCGAGAGCACAAAACAGTTCAGATTTATATTGGATTTGGGCCATTAGGCCTAAGTTATAATACTTGTCCTGGGTCTCTTCCCAATTAACTAAACAATGAATCCTGAAATCAACTTTGCATTTTGAGAGAAATCTTTAAGCAAAATGTCAATAGGGTATAAATAGCAAGTACTCATTCAATAAGAATTCTCCAAGATGCTCTAGAAGCAGTTAATGCAGGGTTCGAGTCCACCCTGCTTCCACAGTGCTCTGATCTAGTAAAGGAACACATAATTCTTAGGAAAAAAGGCATGGTCACAGACTCTTCATTTAACACTAATACATGTATCTTCACTTGTCACTTAACTCTTGCATCTCAGAAAAAACAGTGGGTATGATTTCTAGAAAGCAAATAAGACTCAGGGAGTCTATGCCAGTGGATTTTAAACATTTTGGGATCATAGCTTTAAAGAACCGCTAAGATTTTTTTTAATCTTACGGATCTTCTGATAAGATCTGTTGCTCTTTTACTTAGAAATAAGAAGATAATTTTAATGCATATTAAAAAGTTTATGATCATCTGAAATATCAACTGAGGTTCATGGAACTGAGATTAAAGATGCTGATATCAATACCCCGTTCCTGCAATCACTCTGATGACAATGTATACAGAAATCAATCTATACTGCACATGTTGTGGTGGGTAACGTGAGGTCCTGATCTTCCCTAGCCTCTAAAGATACCAGAGGAATACACAGTTTCATCCCCAAATCTACACCTTCCACAGCTTCTCAAAACTAATGCACAAAATCTATAGGCTCAGAGCAATTTCAAATCACTTCCTCAAACTTAACTGCATCAGGAAATTCTCTAATGGGACTTCGTTAAGTTCCCTTGCTCTAGTGATGACTCCCAATCTTCTATATCTTTTCTTTAAATCTGCTTCTTTTCCTGTCAGTTCTGGAACTTGTACCCTGAGGACTTGAGACTATAACTTCTATATCCCCCTTAAGCCATCGTTTTCTTCTGGCTCCATCCAAAAGATTAGACTTTTGCTCTGGGCTCAACTTCTTTTACCTTGAATCCTATATTTAGCTTCAGTTATTCTCTAGGTGAGCAGTGCAGTGGTGAGATCCAGCTAATTGGTCCCCCAACAAGGATGTGCTGGCCAAGATCTAATAACACCAGGCGTTTATTGTGCCCTAAACACACCTCTGTGTCTTTGCCTACGTTGTAACTCTGTCTAGAATGCCCTTCTCAGCACCCTTGTCTTCAGAGTCACTCTTTCCACCTTTATCGCATTCAGGAGTAGCTAGAGGATTTAATCCAAAAAAATTTCCCCGAGATTAACTCATCTAAATCAGATTGGGTATACTTCGCTATTCTTATATGATCACTGCACATCCTGTCATAGCAGTTGCTATGTTATATCCAAATGACCTCTTTATATGTCCATCATTCCCCTAGGTGATGACCCTCTGTGTGCAGGAATTATGACTCATTCTTCCTTCTGTCCCGTGCACTTACCATGATACTGGGCACTTCTTGATACCCATAGGCCTCTAGTTACTTTCACGTATCTGTTTCCTATAGCCCAGCTTTAGTTCCCTATCTACAAATATGTGCTTCCTAATGGTGATGTCCCAATTAATAATGGAGACATTGTGATCCTTTATACTTTGTGACTTCCTTCAGAGAATATCTTTATAACTTAAGAATGTACTTCGGTCATGAATAATTGAAATTGACCTCCTTCGGAATTTGATGGAAAAGGCACAGAAGAAAGAAGAGTTGTAATCAGTTAGCAGTATCATCTGGGGCCTCTAAAGTATATGTAAACCAACAAGCTGCATGTCCACAGTCGTTTTCCCATAAACTAAAGTAGTTCTATGATAATTTCACCATGTTTCTGTGTTCATTCTGTTTTGCTGCTATGAGTAGCCCAAATGATCCTATGTAAGAATTATCCTAAGTCAGGGTATCAATGAAACAATGTCAGTGCTGGTAAAATCAAAGGCAGAATGTGGTAAAGCCACATAGGTATGGAGAGACCTCCATATTTCCACCTCTCTGTTATCCTTACAAGTACTAGGCTTATCTCCATAAACTTTGATGATACTTAGAAAAGTATGTTGGGTAGACAGGGCCATCCATCCCTGTACCACACAGTTCTAGGAGGGGCCATTGACAAATGCAGTAGTTAGAAAATAAGATGTTCCCAAGTACCTGCTCTGAGATGGATAAGAGAATTAGGATCTTCTCAAGTACCACAGAAAAGAAATCTGTCATGGGGCCTGTTTTTCTTCTTTCTTATTCTCTCCAATCATTTCTGGAGATCCAGTCTCGTCCCAACATATCTAATAAATCCTCAGGACATCAAGGATTCACTATATATTTATTATGCGTGAATCTCTAGTTCAGGGTCCCTGAGTATATTTTTAAAGACAAGGCATGTAGTTCTTTGTCTGAAACAGCCTACAGTCAGTCTCATTATAAAGTTGGTAGATGCAAATAAAACCACCACTATAACATAATGTCGATGTACGGTGAAGTTACAATTTTTGTAGCATAGACTCTTATTGCTATGGGAATTACAAGGAAGAAGGAAATCATGCAGTTGAGGAGGTTCCAGAAAACTAGGTGGCACTTGACCTACAAATGGAATACAAGAGAGTATTGTCCTAATAAGGAGACCCACCTTCCATGGTGAGATTGCAAAGATAAATGGGTCCAAATTCTGTATTGGCTCTGAAGCTTTATGTAAACAACAAAGTTTGTTTTTTTAAAATGGTTCTAATAATAATATAGAAAGATATACTATAAAAGTAAATGGGCTAACATATGTAAAGTTTATAGCATAATTTCTGACAAATCACTGATTTAAACAAATTAGTGTTATTTCTCCTCTTTACCTGTTTTTTTTTCTCCTTTTTAAATCTGTTTTTCTAAAAAGTCTATAATTAGCCTGAAGATATACCTGGGAATAGGAAAAATTAACTTACATTGACAATGAAGTATAATTATTGATATTAGATCTTTTCTTGATAGCAGAAGTGATATTAAGAGAGAAAAGTATACTGGCTGAGCACCAAAGGGGATGGGACACAACAGAGAGACAAAATTATATGGACAAGGGGAGAACAGTGACTTTCCAGCCTTGCCTGGCCAACATTTCTCAGAGAATAGGTTTTGGTCAAATAGAAACAAAAAGAGATTAGGGGCATTTCTACAATGAACAGAACCTACAATGCTTAGAAGTAGGCAGTTAGGAGAATGGTTTGGTTGAAGTAAATTGTTTGTTGTTGGAAAGCATATTTTGAGCCAAAATATTTAAATAGAAATAAAAATAGCCCTAATTCCAGGCAAGACACAGAAGCTCCTAAAGTGAATAGTTACCCATTAAAGCCAAGGTTGGGGGGTGGGGGAAGGTGGGGCTGATAGAGTAATGAGATTTAAAATCTCACTAAAAGGTTGAATCCTCTGACCAATGTATTTGCAAAGCTAGGTCATGCGAAGTTCCTAAAAATTAAGGCCCCAAACTCCAGAAAGCAGCCTACATCAGGAAAATAAAAAAGAGAACCACAGGCATTGAAGGAGGGGAGGGTGGGGGGAGGAAAAAGAGAGAAAAAGAGGGAAGGAGGGAAAGAAAAAGAGAAAACTTTTCCAGTCAAGGAAACTTGCCAGCATAGTTCTAAATTTTTCTCTCAAGGAACTTTTTTCCTCCTCCAGCATCTGAGGATTGTGCAGAAGCCAATAAGCATCTCCCATTATGAAAGGAATTCTTGCCCTCACTTCTCCAAAGCCACAGACCAATTTTACATACATCCAGGAAGAGAAACAGGGAGAGAGTGTCTCCGTATCCCACAACTTGTCTTGTTGTCATGCGCCAGCAGCCACAGTGGACACCTCTGATAAGGTCCTATGGGAACTCCCTGCCAGGTCAGAGGTATTGAAGAATGCAATAATGTATAGACAAGCAAAGGGGAATCAGCTCTTGTTAGAAGATTTTACCTGGCCTTAACCACCAAGGTAGTGTTAGATTATGACCTTCCCCTTTCAGGCTTTGGCAATAGTGAAATTCCTCAATTGCAACATGGCAGTTGTGCAGAAATTATGGGGAGATGATTTTGAGTGGCATGCCCATTATGTTATCAGTGACACAAAAGGAACAAGGGGTAAGTGTCTGGGTCAGTCTGCATCTATATGTATAGCAGGTGCTAAGGCTTGGCTAGAACAGAAATCTTTGGTTCTTGCATAAGATCATGTCGAAACAGTGAGGTGATTGATCTTGCTGGTCTTCTGTTTTGGATTGCCTGTCTTAGCTGTTTCATAGGACTGTTCCATCACTAGATAACTTTATGAGTGCCTACTCTAGGGTGAGCACACTGGAAGGCTTTAAGGTTACAGAATGAAACAAAGTGGACAAGCTCCCTTTCCTTTATGACTTCATCGTCTTCACAGTTTGGTTTATTTGCTGCTTATCATTAGTAGACTATAAGCAACTACCTCTTCTGAAATGTTTTGTTATCTAAAACTTATTTTTATCCCTGGTGCTTTTCTGCATAGCACTATTCACGTTTTGAATTAAATAGTCAGGAAAAGAAGTATGTGTGAAGTGCCTGCATCTCTGGTACATCATATATTTCCTGAGGGCAAGGTTGAGTCTTTTTTGTATCCCCAAGCCTGGCACATGCAAATTTGCTTCTTTAATTAAATAAGGGACCGTCTGATTGATTGTGTCTCTAATTAAAACTCGGCCGTCCCCCATACAGACTTTGTGCAGCTGTGGTTAAGGAGCACAAAGTCTGGAGCAAGAGGGTCTGAATTTTCAAGTCTGAATGACTCGGAGCAGCTATGTGTCTCCTCTGTGCCTCCGTTTTCTCATCTGTAAAGCAGGAATAAAAGTAGTACCTACTTCATAAGCTGCTTCCAACATGCAGTTAGTTAACACATTTAAACAACTTGGAAGAGTGGGTGACATTGGTCCCATGAAAGTGATTGCTACTGCAATTTTTTTTTTTTTGCTTCCTGAAGGAATCCAGATATACACCAAATTCTGAAAAGTGGATAGGCTCTAGATTCTGGAGGAGTGAGGAATGAGAGAGCATGCTGAGTAGATGGGAGAGATCCCAGATCTGCAGACAATTCTTCCTGGATGCTTAATGACAATGGGGCTGCTAAAGGCCATGGCCACTATTGAAAAGCAGTGGATAACTGCAGCCCAGCGAGTTCACCCCATGTGCCATGGCACACTGGTGTGCCACAGGATTTTTAAAACATATAGTACCTGACTATTTAGTCAGGGGCACTGAGCTCACTTCTCTTAGACTGTCAAAAAAATAAAAAGTGACAACAGCTAAAACAACAATAGCCATCTGGTGTGAATAAATAAAAATTATCCCTGATTTTTCTGTGAGATCAGTAAAAGTATATTTTTTGGTGTGCCATGAAATTTTAGTGATTAGTTTATGTGTGTCATGAGATGGAAAAGGTTGAGAATCACTGCTTCAGCCCATACTTCTCCTTACATTCTCTAAGCTACTGTGTCTCATCACAATGTAATGGAGAAGCTTATAAGTCATGGACCTTTTTACCTAGAGTTGCCTTGCATTATAGCAGCAGCAACATTGTTAACCTAGGCCAAGGCCTAGTTCTCTAATGTAAATACATAAATGCATAATTCTGGATTGCAGGAACTAGAGGTCTTCTGCACACGGGACCAAGCATTGCAGGAATACTTTTGAATTTGCTGTGGGCATGGGCAGTACCAGTAGTCCACCCATGCTTGCCTCATACTGGCAATCAAAGCCCACATCTCTGGATTCTGGATTCTGACTGCAGTAGGTAGAGACTGACAAAATGTGGAATGCATGCAGGGAAATCCTGTTTTCCCTATTACAGAGAATCCTTGAGTTACCCTGAAGTTGGATCCACATGTCAGATGATTTTCTGAAACATTCCCATGACATGTGGGTGTTTCTGTGGTCCATTCTTTGTCCCTGGATTTGGATTGGGGTCCTTTTAGATACTCTGCATGCTGAGAGTAAAGGAAGTTGACAGCTTAATTCATTACAATAAGTTGTGTGTTTAATCTTTCTTTTAAAAATGAGCCCTGTGGTTCTGCAAGGGTTGCATAGAATATTTATAAATACAGTCATTGTGGTGTTCACTTTCTGCAGTGGACAAACAAACAAACAAAAAATAATGTGAAGTCAACCAAAAGTGGCCAACTTGCACTGTGCAGTCAACTGTGAGCATTTGTGGCTTTGTTGCCCTAACTCAGTGGGCGTGTAGAGTCAGAAAATCATACAGTTCTGGAGTTAAAGGGACCTTGGGCCTCAGCTGGCTGAGATCTGTACTTTTTAGTCAGGTAACTATCAATCCAAGAGAAATACTCTGGAGTTCCAGCCACACAAATATGATCAGCTCTTAGATATAGCTGATACTCCTTCAGACATCAATGGGTATTTGGTACTTTATATGAGAGTGGGACTCAGTGAGTGCTGTGGTAGATAAATGGAATTATAGATGCATTCATCATCCTTTCTTTTGAGATGCTTAAAACTTAAGTAGTGAGAGGTGAGAATGGAGTGTACATTCCCTTGTGTCATCTAAAACCAAAGGGATGAAGTAGCAACATGAGTTGTTCCCAGAATGAGTAGGAAAGTCTTCACATATTGAAAGGGCTGTGGATGCTTACCTGTATAAGGGGGCACACAGCAGGTGATGGAGAGCTGTTGTCAAATGTCAGTTGGGGTACAATAGAAGTGAAGCCCAAGACTCTACCTACCAGCTTCCCAAACATGGTCAGGCCTCATTTGGCCTGAACCAGAAGCATCTATTTCAAAATTACCTGAACACACTAGCTGAGTTTTAAGCCCCATGAAGAGTAAAAGGACCATTGTAGGGGAAAAGGTGTGGAAAGGCAGAAGAAGGAAAGGGAGGGGGCAGTGATGATAGCTGGGCAAATCATACTCCTGATCTCCATCAATCCGATTTCCTCCAGTGCTTGGTCATCTTCAAGGGAAAACACTTGATAAAAATCCTTGAAGTATGTGTAATCAAATGTCAACATGCAGCTAAAGCTTCACAAGGTGCGTTTAGTAGATAAAAAGAAAACTTTTAATGCCATCACAGATAATAACAAGAAATGCATCCATAGCCTTGAAATAAATAAATATTTTTTAATAAACAAGCTATACTGACTTTTGTTAAGCAGATAGGCATAAATGTAAGCATTTTAGCCTGATAGCCACCATTTCAGCAATAAGAAACATCTATATTTAACAGTTGAATTTTTTAGAATAAAGATGTAGCTTAAGTGGCCACTATAAATGTGAATCTTGGGAGGAATGTAGTAAATAACCGGCAATCAAACATGTGAATCTTTAGTTATAAGGTAAGTAGCAATTTTTTTTCTTGACCAATGAACTTTCTACTTTACCACAATGATGAGCTAAGAAGATCTACATGGGGATTTAATGAAACAAGAATAATTTGACCTGGAAAGTGAGAGGAGGTGGCAAGAATTTATAATGGATATTGACTTGTTCTCTTTAAAATTATTAAGAAATGGCCCTTCATTATAGTAAGAAAAATTCGACCAGGTAGAAGGAAGTGGTTGCTGGGAATGAGAATTTGCAGTGAATGCAAATGCCACAGGAACACATTTTACATAATAGAACTGGATCTCTAATCATCTCTGTAAGGCAGTTAAATCTAATCTTGTTCTAAAAACAAGGTGAACAACTGGTTGAACTTTCAAGGTCCTATCCAGTTCTGTGAGATTGAACTGGAAAGAATGAAAACATATGACCTTCATGAAAAACCCTGTTTCTTTTCCCACATTTTATTGACAATGGGACCCCAGGGGACTGGGGCACATGTTGTTCCAACAGAGGTCATGCTGATGACATTTCTGTAGATTTTTTCTTCCTTCTCAAAGAATGATAGATACAAGCACAGGAAAACACCTATTGCTCCCTTCTTCTGTTCCCCAGAGGCCTAGCAGAATTGTTTCCAAAGTTCTTTCTTGCTATGTCCAGTCAACTTTCAAATAAACCAAGAAATGAAGTATTCCTCAGGGCCTTTGGGAGCTCTTTTGTAGTCTAATGGAGCTTTTATTTAGAATATGTTCTTCAGAACAAACTCATTCCAAAAGAAAACCATCCCGTTCCTCTTATTGATTTCCCCTGAACTGCTCATGAACTTCTTCCTCTGTCTTTGGTCACTGCTACCAAGAAACCTAATCATGTGGATGGCTTTGTCAACCATGCGGTTGACAAATGGAGTTATCCATTTAAAATTTTCAACCGTTCTGTCCAGGTGCCTCCTTTGTCACCATTTCTCGGAGGCATTTGAATTCCTACAACATAACAAATGTCATACGGTCACCCCAGGCTGTAACCAGGACAGGTAACAGTTGGTGTGAGAGGAGAGTTGCTATACCTGGCATCAACCCAATTCTCAGATTTCAGGTAGGTAACATCCTGAAGACTCCACCTTTTACTCCATCCCCAGGAACTTTAACTGTTGCTGAAAACCTGCAACCCTTAAAATAAATATTTTGTATTAAGTAAGAGGAAAAATCAGTTCTATTAATTTCTTTGTGCTCAGGTGAACCTGGCTGATCATTACAGCCTGCGTGCACGTGTGTACGTGTGTGTAGTTATGGTGATATAGTTATATATTTTGTTTCTTACTAAAGGAACGGTTGAATAGAACTATCTGGTTTAAAGGATGAGCCTGACTGATTACTGTAATTCATAGGGCCTTAATTAGCCGCACAAACCATTAGCTACAATTAGACTATTATAAAACACTTGATGCGCTATGTCAACCATGGGGCCTCATTTATTCTTGTGCCAGGGATCAGGAGGGGGGAGGGCAGGCACACTCTCCCGCCAAGCATGTTAATAAAGAATGATTTTTGATTTAAGATGTTGCCGATAGTGCCTCAAAATTAATCTCAATAGCTGTCTAATTTGTGTCGGTGGATGGTATATTTATTGTAAAATGACACCAAAGCTAAATGAGTTACCTGCAGCAGGAGTGGTAATGTCAGTGCCTGAAGATTCAGCTCCATATGCTGGGTTACTGTGAGATGCTGGTGCTAAGTGTCCCCAGAGGACCGCTTGGCCTCATCCGTCTCAGAAAGCCCAGCAGTCTGACTTCCACATTACGAGCCTTAAATAATAATAATAAAAGAGAAAGAGGGTGAGATGGACAGACACTACCTAGGAGGGCAAGAGACAAAGAGGGGTGAGAGAACAAGAGAGAGAGAGAGGGAGAGGAGGAGAGAGAAAGAAACCTGCAGAGAGGCATTATTACAGTTTGGGTTTCCTAGGGCAAAGCTTCGCTCTAGATAAGTATGGGAGTTAAGAAGATAGCAGAGTCCAAGGTGTCCTTCAGAAGGTTTTTCATTAAAGAAGAAATGAAAGAGACATGCTGGTGGGTAACAGTCTCCCAGGGGGCAGAAGTAGAGCAGGAAACATCTTCTTCCACTCCGAGGCCATTTGATAGTAATATTTCACATTTACAAGGGCTTTGAAGCTTTAAACCTCATTCATGTTCATTAGAGCTTCTCACCAAGTGTGGGAGTCAGCAGTGGTGGGAAAGAAGCTTTGATTCGGGAGACCGGAGAGAAGTGCGTAGCCACCGTCACACGGTCAGTTACACAGTGACAGGTCTAGAATTCAGATTTCTTAAGTCAGAGTTCTTTTCAGAACATATTTCCAAGGAGGTCTCCAAATCTGGCAAATCTTTAGCATTCTCAAGAATAATTACACAAATAAAATGCTTCCTTGGCCATGGCCCAGAAATGGTACCCAAACTTCTATTTATGTTCCATCCTCCATCACACACCACACTCAGCTACAATAGGGGCTGGGAAATACCATGTCACCTTGTGTCCAAGAAGATGAGAAAATAGATTTTTGATGAACAGCTTTTAGTTTTGATGGACAGCCATAGCCAGACACTTGAGAAACATCACGTGCAGTTGGAGTGAATGAGGCAAAAGTGGGAGAGAAAGAGAAATAACTCCAACATAATTTTTTGATGTCTAGAAATAGCCATGCCTGGAGCAAGACTACCTTCAAACTTCACAGTCACATGAACCATTCTTTCTTTTTTTTTATGTAAGCTAGATTGAGTTACTCTTCTGTCACTTAAACGATATCTAATAATGTAGGGGTAATGAATATTTAGTTTTCTGAGATGTCATCTAATATGTCACTGATATAAAAAATAATTTTAAAAAGTTTTCCTTTTCTGTTATTCTGCTGCTAATTTGAGGGATGCTCATTTTGGCAAGACTGTTGACTATACAGTGAAATCTCTTGAAAATTTGTGTCAATGCGAAATCAAAATGTCCTCTACTCTTGCAGAGGCCCAGAGAAGATAAGCCCCAGAGCCAAGATGTCCTGAATCTTCTGGAATCTGACATGTAGTTCTGGTCAAAATGAATGTAGCAAAACTGGAGAGGTTTCAGGAAAAGGACATACAGCTGACTAAGAGGAGTTGGAGGGAATCATTGCTTGATAACGACTGAGATATTTAAGGAATGCTTATGTAGGAAAGAGAGAGACATATGGAAATGGGCGGTATGTTTAGAGGCCATAAAGTCACAAAACGAGTGCCCAGCACTTTACCTACATTCAAAAATACTCAATGGACAGTACTCCATGCCAGACATCAGGCCAAGAGCTGGAGGTTACAATGACTTCATCATGTACCCTGGCCTCATACCCTCCCATTTCCTAGGGAAGATGTCATGGTGTATCAGAGTGCAGAATGTGGTGATTTTTTTCAGACATTTGGACCTGGATTTGAAATCTTAGCTCTAAACTCTATTGGTTAATAAACTTAAGAATTTATTTAACTGCCAAAGGGAGACTTTTTTCACCTCTAAAATGGGGATAAAAGTATACATGTCATATGGGACATGCCTCAAACAGTGTTATGGATGTTGATCCTTACAATACGATTACATTTTATTTCAAGGATGACAGTAACCCTTGAAGCCTGGAATTTAAGTTTGATATAAAGTAACCAGTTAAACAAAAGTAGAGACAAACTGATGAAATGTGTTATTCAAATAACAGTTGAGAGGCAAGAAACATACCAACATCACTTTTTACATTATACCAATAAATGGATCCTTAAGAAAATAACTTGTTGCCCTGCCTGGTGTAGCTCAGTGGATTGAATGCCAGCCTGCAAACCTGAAGGTCACCAGTTCAATTCCTGGTCAGGACACATTCCTGGGTTGCAGGCCAGGTTCCCTACTGGGTTCGTGCAAGAGGCAACCTTCTCTTGTACATCAATGTTTCCCCCACTCTCGCTCTCCCTTCCTCTCTCTCTAAAATAAATAAATAAATAAATAAATAAATAAATAAATAAATAAATAAATAAATAAATAAAATCTAAAAAAAATTTTTGAAAGAAAAGAATTTGTCTTGTCCTACCATAACACTTTAATGGGAATCCTTGATAAAAGACACATTTTTGAAATGATAATCAATAGGGCTCATAAAAAATTTAGATCTTAATAATGTATTAGTAAACCTTAGGCATTCATAAACCATATTCAAATTCCCTTTCCTCTCAAGTTATTTTTAAAAAAGGCTGTGATAGAGGTACGAGGGGACTGGCCCTTCTGATGGCTTTAACCTCAGCAGGTCTGGTGGAAACTCAGGTGACCCTTAAATAGCGATCTATTTCTTCAGATCCACTTCCCAGACGTATTGGACATAATCTGCCTCTTTCTCTCTGACTATATTTTGTTACATGTAATAAAAGCATGTGTATATGAAATACACATTGTATTTTAACCATTGTTCAATCTGTATAACCAACAGTGACAAAAGCCATCACTGGGAATACAGGTTTGTGATGGGCATCTTGGCCTGGCTCAGGAAGAGCTCTGTGCTGTGGGAGAGTGGGACCACTCCATGCCTGTGTATCTCTAAAGGCAGTTTTCATGAAGAGAACCCAAAGAGTGAGTTAACAGAATAGAGTGAATTGACAGAAATAAAGTATATGTGATCACCTTGGTCATTACATACGGGGGTGAATGTGAGCTTGAGACACAGAATTGTTGCTTGGGATGGGACTTGGAAGTATCCTTGAGGAGATGATCCAAAGAAATCCAAACTGGAAAGGACGTTAGAGGCTGTCTCGTCTCTTCCCGCATGTCATAGCTGAGTAAAGTGGTGCCTAGAAAGAACACTGAGAGGCTCTAAGCCTTCTTTCCTCTGTGGTCAAACAACACATTGAATTCTGACGTACTGATGATTTATAGCAGGGAGTGAGTTAGACAGGCCACCTCATTTATGTATGTGTATATTGACCAATTTTCACTTACATCAGAGGCTCAGTGATTCATTCTCACTTCGATCAAGATTAATATTTGTAAACCATAATTCATAAAAACAAATAAAAGTGTAATTTTTTATTGTTTTACAACTTGATGCATGACACAATTTCTTTAAAAAGCACACTCACCATATGTATACAGAAAGCTTAGTTACATAAAACCTTTTAAGATTAGTAGTAATTCTGTAAAATTTAGATGGTCTCAGGAACGTAGGAAGCAATTTATATTCTGTGAGGTTAACAAGAAGAAACTCATGACACAAAATTGTCACTCTCTTGCTAATCTTTTAAATATGAAAGTCGCCATACTTAAAGAAATCCCAATTCTATAATATTTCCTTTCTTCTTTCACCTCTGCCAATGAAAAAACACTAAACAAGATAGTGGAACGTGTCAAATGAGCCTTAATTTTTGGCCTCTGCTCAGGAACAATGGCACCACTCCATAATTACAGCTAAGAACATAATCCCAACTTCAAAAGATAACATTTAGAAATAATACTCCATTGGAAGAGGCTGTCTCAGCTGTAAATCCAGGTTTAGCAAAGGCCACCCCACCACCGTCACACAACGTGGGAGTCTCTGTGATGAACTACAGAGATATTGCCAAAGATGGGGAGTTATCGGGTTTCTTCTGTGTGGTGCCCGTTGATCTGCCACTTTCAAGTTCTAATACCTGCAGCCGCCAAGCAAAGAAAGGGCAGGTAAAAAGGCTGCGGGAGGAAAATACCAGGCCCTCTTTGTTTGTGAGTCTGGGCTCAATCCTCGTAAGTTCCTTTAATGCGATATTTTTGCTCCTTCTTGTTCTGAAAGAAAAAAGATCACTTGGATCCAAATTTATCACAATTGAAATAAAAAATGTAAAAGATCAGTATAAAACATTTAACAGCAACAGTTAATAATGTATATGGTAACATATTGCACTAATATATTGACAAATGTGGCAATAAAGTATTAATGTGATTATGTATCATCGAATATACCAGTCCTTCATCCTCTCTTCTGCTCCACTTTAAAAACAAAGCAAATCCTAAGACTATAAAGTGGAGATAAAAATCTCCAAGTGTGATTTCAATTAAGCACATCTCTGAGAAACTCCACCCACAAGCTCCTAAGGAGGCAGGTTTTTAGTTTGATTATGACAAAGTGCCTTTAGGGATGGTGACAAAAGCCGTAAGAAAATGACTTCTCTATTTAAATCCAAATCTGGAAATCAGATCTGGTTAGCCCTGGGCAAAGCTGAGAAGTCAATAAAGTTTGTTTTTCACAACCCTCTTCTCTGTATTTAGGGCCAGTTTTATCTGCCAGCTTAGCTGAGCTGTGGAACTATTTATTACTTGATCAAACACTAATCTAGGTGTTGCTGTGAAAGTACTTTGAAGATATGGTTAAAATTCATAATCAGTTGACTTTAGGTAGGGGAGACTGTCCCAGGTAATCTGGAGGATGCTGATTCCATTAATTATAAGGCCTTCAGTGCAGAACTGAAGTTCCCTGAAAAAGAAGACATTTTGCCCATAGTCTGCAGCTTCAGCTCATCCTTGAGAATTTCAGCCAGTCCTTCCTGAAACTCCTCTCTACAGATCTGATACAGACCTCATAATCACATAATCTAATTCCTTTTAGTAAATCTCTAATGTATATCTCCCCCTGGTTCGGTTTCTGTTGTTGAACTTTATGGATATACAGTGTTTCAAAAACCCATTGCTATCCTGTCTAAAAAACATTATTATTATCAGGAAATAATTTGTTCCCAGTTAGCTTGATATTTGAAAGCAAACTTTGTCCTGTGCTGACACATAATTGCAAGCAGCTGTAAAGGAATCATGAGTGAAGGAAAGAAAGGGCAAGAATTGCATCATTCTATCTAATTTATATCATCTAGTCGCCTTCTAATCTGTTTATAGGTCAGGCTAGACCTGAAATCATATTTTTAAAGAAGTTGCCAATTTTCCTGGGATTTTCTTTTTACAGAGGTATATAATTGAGGGTTATGAAATATATGCAGTACCATTTGGAATTATTTTACTTATATATTCCTTTAGATTTTACCCAGGATAGCAATGTACTAGTGGTCAAGGCCTTGACCTATAAAGTTCTATACTGAATCATGTATACATATATGACATGTGATATATGTAAATACAGATACGTAGCAGCACACGTTACATAGTCTGGTTTTAGGATATATGGTTAAAATCATTTTCAGGCTTGCTTTCTGGGGTAGATTATTGTTCTAAATCCTTCAGTTCCTCTGTTACAGAATTAAATGTCCATATTCTTCACAGTATAACTTTGGAGTACCTCCCACCAGAGAGGCAGAGAACTTTTTCTCATCTGTTGATGATGAGTAAGATGCAGTGACTTACTCTGACCTACGGAACATTAACAGATCTGACAGGAGCGGAGACACTAGATGGGCTTTTATGCTTTACTTTGGTCTCTTGCACTTCCGATTTCCGCTCTCAGGGCATGTCCCAGGTAGCTGCTGGTACAAGGCAAAGAGAAGGCATATGTAAGAGTCCTGTAATCACCCCGCGGCCTGGAGCCAAGTCTAAATGAATTTAGCTGAGTCCAGCCAAGCTCAGTTGAGATCAGCTACTCGGCAGCAAGCAGAACAAAATACTTTTACTCCAAGCTAATGAGATGCTAGTGTTGTTTGTTACGCGACATTTTTCAGCAGCAATTTTGAGTCATGGGCTACACCTAACCCACTTTTCTTCACACCATAAATTAGAAAAAAAATTAGTTTAGGTTTGTGTTACTATTTTTGTGTTGGCAGAATTTTTAGTCAGAATCTGGCCTCTAAGAGCATTTTGGAATAAATTTTCAGAAAAATAGGATATAAAACAATATAAAGAAATATAATTTTTAAAACTTTAAAAATGAAAATGAATGGCAAAATAGGACTGGCTCATCCAATGGAAGCTCATCTGAAAAGCAGTGAAATATTAGGTTAGACAGACTGACCTCCTTGACTTCCTGGGGGAGAGGCAATATCCAATAGATACCATTCATCCATTTGACCAAAATTCACTCGATGGTACAAAGTTCTGTGTGTAACCCTGTCTGACTCACCTTTCTGCAGCCATTGTCCTACCTACATTTTTGTCTAAATGCTATTTCCTTATTCTCTTTGTAGTAAGATAAATTGGTTGGCCTCATTTTGAAGGCAATGTGACGAGGGTTTTCAAAATGTCAGATGCACATGACCTATGACACAGCAATACAATGAGGAATTTATCTGTATGTAGTGCTATGGTGACATTACCTAGATGTAGAGGTAGATGGGGAAAGACGATGCACAGTGTGACTGCATTGTGCAGTGGGGCTTCTTATGTGTGTGCACGTATTGAATGTGCATGTGTGTACAGAGTTGTGCATACCAACTTTCAGTCTCAAGGATTCAGAGCAATCTCATGGGTAGCTGCTGCTGAGCAGAAGAATACCTTTTTATTTTTACTTTATATCTTTCTGTACTTTCGTTGCCTCTTCTTTCCTTTTCCTTCCTACTTTACTTTTTCCCCCTCTCCCTCCTTTTCTTCCTTCCTTCTTTTCTTATATGGGAGCTATTTAGAAGAATGGAATTACGACTTGATTGATGGGTCTCCTTACCTGTTTTGTATTATAAAAACATGAAAGCATAAAATAAAGAGCCTTTTATCCTGAAGCCTTTTTTCAAGCCACTTCTGTGCAGAAACTGAACTTACTGCCCATAGCACATAGTTCTCTTCCTTTCTGTTCTCTCATTACTATTTGTCACCGGTTACCATATTGTCCCCATTGCTACTTGGTTGATGGCATATGAGGTTTTAATAAAACAGTTTTCAGAGGTCTGAAAAACACTGGGAATTGGTTCTGAATTAGTTGACAGCGTACTGTTTGGCCTGGAATTTTTTTTTTTTAATCTCTCCCAGCTTTAATATTGTCACCTAAAAAAAATACAATAGTGTCAAGCAAGGTCTTAGTAACAGTACAAAAGTAGGGCAAGTAGGATGCATTGAGTGTCTACTATATGTCAGGTACTTCTACACATGTGAACTAATTTAATGCCTTTAATAAACTGCCATCTGCTATTTGTAGATAAGCAAATTGAAGCTTAGTAACTGTCAAAAGTCAATCAGCAAGCAAGAGCATGGATAGGGTTCAGCCCTACATCTGTTTGAATCTTATGCACGTGTTTTTCCATGATACCCACTGCCTTTTTCATTATAATACAATAATAGGCTTTGCCCCTATTTAATATGATTTAAGGCAGAAGTAAGTGGTTTAGGTAGAATTTGGAGATATGAATAGGAACCCTGAAGTCACTGGACATTAGGATATTAGTCTCCTTTGGTCACTTACCGTTAATATCCACTATGAGTTATGGTAATTTCCAGACAATTTACTCAATAACCTACCACTTTGAAGTATGTCTTCAAGTATACCATCTGGCTAATTTAGATGCTGTACTCGAATATACCATCATTAAAATAAAAAATGTTAATCATCAACAGAGCCTTAGGCTGAGCATTCCTTCCCATCAACACGTTAAAATATACTTCTCCATGGACAACTTGATGGTTAAACTGTCTCCAAACATGAGGAACGGAATCTCTAGCTGCTCTGTAAGTTTTCCCATTAATTCTCACTTCGTCTAAAAGAGATAAAGTTGTAGCATCTAAAAAGTTACACGCTTATTCCAGCAATTTTGCCCTTAACTTTAAATTTTCAAGGGCCTTGCACCTCTGCAGCTATAATTTTTTTCTGGAAGATTTGAAATTTCAACAAGTTTCAAGTCTTTATAGGACCCAGAAAGCAATAAAATCTAACCCCCCAAAGAGAGCATGGGTTATAGAAAGAACAAATAATAACAAACATTTTTTTTTCTTTTAGGAGTACTTATCTTTTCAAAATGGTGATGCACTTTGTGGAAGAGTCAGAATAGAGGAAAACGAAAACTGGGCTTAGTGTCAGGAATTAAAAAAAAAAAATTGTGAAGGCTCCATCACTTATTTTTCTGTATGATATTGGGAAAATATTTCCTTCCCCTATTCCCAATCTGAGCACAATAGCAGCTTCTCATTCTTCTCAAAAATAATGCTTAAAAGAACAAACAAACAAAAAAAGGAACAGAAGTATTGCTGGAAGAACAAATAGTAATAATACTTAAGATCTGATTGTCTTTGCACAGTCCCATTATAAACACTGTTCCTGTAGCAGCTCCATGTTTTTGTTTCTTTTTCAGGATAACTGTGACTCATAATCGACATTCAAAGATCTGCCCAAAACCTCACGCAGAATTAGTGCTATGAGCAGAATTAAACTGCAGATATGTTCCCTCACAGTTGGTGCTTGTCACATAAACCATTCTTTTTCTCACCCAACAGACAAAACTTCTTTCTTCTGAATACTCTTAGTGGATTTACTTTCTTTCTGGGTTCTTCAGTCAAAAGTGAGTGAGGCAGGGTTTCAATCCAAGAGTTCCATAGCATTAATTGGTATAAATTTTTTATCTGTTTGTTTACTCTTTGTCCAAATATCAACATCAAGCACAGTACAACTCATGCACTGTGAGCCAAGTTGCGCTGCCATTAATCATCCATAATCCTGGTTATTGATTTTGTTCTTCTGTCATCAGTATTTCCTTGAAAAGGTATTGAACCAATAGTTTAGTGCTTTAAAGACATTTGGCCAGTTCTCTATTTTACTATTGAAATGACCTGCAGTTACTGCTATTCCAAAGAGCCAAAAAGAGCTCTCCACAAATATAGGGTTGATTTCAATAACTTGTAGTCTGTTTTCTCAGTGTTTGGAAGATGAATAGGGCTTGCAAGGAGTTTTTAAAAAAGGAAAAAAATACTAGGCATGATGCAGACTCAGTCCCATGGGGTCCGTGTGTTGTGGATGTTTATGCTGTGGCTGCAATGAACGACAAATTCACATGGACTACAGAAATCCGGTGGAGAAAAAGGGATGGCACAGCTGCTCTCCAAGTGAAAGAGAGGGCCCTGACTCCTGCCTGGACAGGCTTTTATTGATATTCTAGGTACATTACACCAAGGATGGCCCTCAGTTACTATGCACAGGTTCACTTTAGGTGGTTACCTTTTATAGGTAACAAGGGAAAGAATGTTGATAATTACTTCAAAGAAAAAGGACATTTGCAAATGTAAAGGGGAAAAGTGGCTGAACTGGTTACACCCCAATCTTGGGAGGTTTACTACAGATTGCAGTAAACCCCTGCTGCCTCAATTCGGGGTGAGGGAGTTTTTAGCAAGAGCAAGCCTCAAAGCAGCCTAAGTGCAATGCAGGCCTGATTCCCCATGGGAGAACCAATCTGTGGGTCTGGCTTCCTGTGTGCCGACATGCACCTGTCTGTTTTCAGACAGAGCTGGGCTACATTCGACCTTCCACATGGATAGGTTCCCTGTACAGGCAAGAACCACTTATTTAGCTTGGTAAATTGAGGGGATGAGTGAAAATTAATGTGCATTTTAAATATGTAAACAATACCAAAGTGAAGGAAGCATTATTTTTTTACCATAGTCACTGAATCTGATGCACCATTAATTTAACTTTTTGTTTAATAGGACAAAGAGTGTTATGGAATTTTGTTAGCAATAGGAAAATTATAATAAAATACACTAATTGTGGGGAACTGGTATGCACTAATGCTGAAGTCTCACATGAGAGAGATATTCAGTCTATACTCAATACCCTCTCTGTGTTTTAGCCCCAAAAGATATCCAAAAGTTCTTTAGTTAGTGTTATTTTTTTAATCATATGATGAAATAAAGATAAGAGGAAGTTAACTGATTTACCCAAATTAGTAGGAGGCAATGTTGTGACCAGTATATATACCCTTGCTTTATCCCTCCAGGAAGCTTAACTTTGGAATTAGGCAGATATAAATTTGAGTCTTCTCACTTTTGGGATCTTGAGCAAGCCATTTAATATCCCTTCATCTCAATTTTCTACATCTTTAAAATTAGTATAATACCAATACCTACCTTTTAGGCAATGGAGTTTAAATAAGGTATAATGTGTATAATGTGTGACAAACTATTATAAGGTGTGGCACCTCATAAGGGCTCATTACATGGTAGCTCTTAAGATTTATCTTTTTTTCTCTCACTGTCCCAGCCCAACTGAAAGGATTCTTCTAGCTTCTCAATGCATCTGGTGTATATAATCATTCTACTGCCCGTCTTTCATCATGCCAGTGTCTGTGTCCTCAGTACCCTCAAGGTGATCACCACCAGGCAAGGCCCTTTCCTTTTATTCTTCATATAATGAATAAATGTCAGTTCTAGTGCTGGATGCATGAATGTGATAACAACAATGTGACAAATGCTTCTTTAATGAATGACTCTCAGTTTCAGATTCATGGTAGGACCCGGTATAAGTATTTTTGTACATAAATCAATGAATGGAAAGTGGTATATTTGCCTCTTAGCCCATACTCTTACATTTAATTTTACATTACGTCTTTTTACCTCATAAATTTGGCACATGATAGGCCATTGATTAATACAGACTAAATGAGTGAATAAACTGATTAATATATGTTATCCATAGGCTCCTCTCCTTAATAGCTATCTTTAGAAAAAAACCCTAGACAATGAATATTCTTAAGCAGAAAGAAAAATCTAATGAAAAATCAATTCATCCCATGAACTCAGCCTATTCCAATGCTAACATTAGAGAACTTCGGCAAATGGGTAGTACAGGAAGGTTGAGATAAAATAATTAGGCAACACTTTGTTTAAAACACTCAGTTTAATTGAGTGTTACTGTAACTATAGTTCTCAATCAGCGTCTCTTAACTGAAAAAATTCAAGTGGCCCACATTCCCCTATGGGAAATATTTCTGAAAGGTTTGACAGGTTTCAGAGAGCTCTGGGTTATCATCGTCCATAGAACATTTCATGCTAATGAATGAATATGTTAGAAATATTATTTAAGATTATTTAATCCTGTTCTACTTCATTATTGATGGCATTGCCACGCAGAACCACAAAAGCCCTTAGTATAGGGAGTGTGTGTGGACACAGAAACTGAAAGCATAGCATCTTTTTCCCTCTCATTTACGGTCTTCGATGCACCCTTTGTCCTTTGCTGCCACAATCTTGCCATTGTGGCCAGCAGCTGATTGAAACAAGCAAATTGTCCCTTCACAGTAATGCATTTTACCACAATTTTTCACATTTAATTGAGTTTTTTTGTTTTTTGTTTGTTTGTTTTGCTTGCGGTACCAGCACCACTCATGTTGAGAATAGGCAGAAGACTAGTGATAGAGTTTGAAGGAACTGAGTGTGTCCAAGAATATGTCCCTACTACCAGGCATACCATTGTGAAATATGGCATTACAGCTTTAGAAAAAGTCTCCAATTTTCAAAGGCTTCCAAGCAGTGGGAGATACCTATCTCTGTTGAGAGGTGGCTATGCTGAGAAGGATTAACACCTCAAACCATTACCAACCATTAACTCCAGAGCCCAAAGTATTTCAGCCACTGCTGAAAGAGTGAAGAGCAAAGCCCTGTAGCAAGGCAGAATAAACATCAATGATGGGGAGAGAAGCTAGGGCAAAGAGGCTGCTGCATGCTGGCTGGGAGAGATCTTCCAAACCGTCTGGTTCGCAGTTATGCTGGGAGCTGGCAGAACCACCAAGATTGTCCTTGGCCTCTCAGACGGAGGGTGTATGAGCCACATCTTAAAGAGAAGCTTTAAAAACACAAAATCTGTTCTCTAGGCTTAGCCTTTCCAGGTTTCTAAATAAGAACTTAAATTTTATCTCCACAGCAAGAAAAAGTTTGACGAAGAGCTGAGGCAATCACACAATTGACTAAAGATACCGGGTCCACATTGACCGAATGAAGGGAGAATAAAATCAACAAAACCAAGTAAAACTGGATAAAGAAGATTTTATTCTTAAAGCAAATAGTTGATAGAAAAATGCTCGTCTGAATTATCTGCATAATTACTTCTCTCCATTATTCACTTAATTGGCCAATGCCTACACTTAGAGTGTTTTTCTTGATCACATTCTCTGCATGATTACTCAACTGTCCAACTCCTTTTGGCCTGCACATACTCCCCTGCACTGGAGCCAGCTACCACACTGGCAGTCTTCTCTAGAGGTTCTGTTCTCATGCAGACAAAGTATAAGGCAAAGCAAATCTACTCATTTATGGAGACTTTTTCAGACTTTTTTTAATGTGCTACTTTTATTATTTTTTTTCTGTGAATAGTTACATGCAATATTTTATTTTTTTCCTCTTTTTGTATTGTTGTTCAAGTACAGTTGTCTCTATTTTCCCCCACTACTCTCCCTCACCCCAGCCATCCCCATGTCCCACCTTTTTGGCTTTGTCCATGTGTCCTTTATACATGTTTCTTGACCACCCTTCCCCCTTTTCCTCTGTTATTCCCTCCCCCTCCCCTCTGGTTACTGTCAGTTTGTTCTTTATTTTGATGTCTCTGGTTATATTTTGCTTGCTTGTTTGTTTTGTTGAGTAGGTTCTACTTATAGGTGACTTTTTAGACCAAACCAACTACTTTCCTGAAGCCTGTCTCAACTCATCAAATGAACATTTCACTTTCCATCTTGGGACAGCCTAGGCTCTGTGTTCCAGCACAGAGACCACCGAGGGCTCCCCTCAGGACCAGAGCCATCACACTTTTGTTTTGTTGAGTGAGATATGCAAGCTAAAGGCAGGGATGGGACAGAGGAGTTCCTCTCTACAAGAAAGGGTTTTTGTTGTTTGTTTGTTTTAGGGCGAATGGAGGATGTTTTAAGAAAGAGGTAGTTGGAGTGATTGAGGAACTCTGAGAAGAGAGATATTAAAAGGTTTTATGAAATACTTGTTGCTGCCCCACCGGACCTTATGTAAAACATGCATGTTTTTTTGTTTGTTTTTTTAATTACTTTATTGTTGTTCAATTACAGTTTGCATTTTCCCCCCACCACTCCCTGCCGACCCCAGCCAATCCCGCCAATCCAAAAGAACCTATGCACCCCAATGTTCATAGCAGCACAATTTACAATAGCCAAGTGCTGGAAGCAACCTAAATGCCCATCAGTCAATGAGTGGATCAAAAAACTGTGGTACATTTACACAATGGAATTCTATGCAGCAGAGAGAAAGAAGGAGATCCTACCCTTTGCGACAGCATGGATGGAACTAGAGAGCATTATGCTAAGTGAAATAAGCCAGGCGGTGAGGGAGAAATACCACATGCATGTTTCTTGAACATGCCATAGTCTTGGAACCACCCTGTTGTAGTGTTAAAGCATGGACCCTTGAGCAACATGCAACTGTATTGCATGTAGCATTGATTTCTTTCTGCTCTGAGTCATTATCACTGCCTCCATATGCCCTATTGAAAGTCTATATTTAATCATCTTCATAGCTCTCTAGTCCTGTGCATGCTTATTTTTGAAATTGTAAATAACAAGTGGATTCTTGGCATGAATTAATTTCCCAACGGACGAGCATACCATATTCTATACATAAGCTTCAGTTACATGGAGATGATAGAGTTGTGTTTTCTGGTTTAAGTTCTACAAGCAGTAATAAATAATTAATAAAAATTGTCCGATTTAACAGGCCTCTGACTGTCTGCAAGAGGCTTCAACTCCTGTTTCGTTTCCCGGTGCCACCAGGAAAGCCACGCAGATCACATACTGTACAATCCCAGGTGGCGCCCTTCCCAGCAACGGTGAGGTGAGCCCCCCTGGGTTACACTCAGTATATAAGGTGCAAAGCCTGTACCCCAGGATGTAAATGACACCAATGCAGTAATTGAAAAGTCATAACTTCAGCCTCCCAGTTCCTTTCTTTTCCTTTATTTTTTATTGCATTTATGGGATGACATTGGTTAATAAAATTATACAGGTTTTAGGTGTAGATGTCTATAATACATCATCTATATACCATATTGTGTGTCAACCACTTTGAGTCAAGAGTCCTTCCGTCACCATTTATCCCCTCGGCACCTCCTTCTATCTCCCCTGACCTCCTCTTTCTACCTGGTCCAGTTTCTTAACTGGAATCCTTAGGCAGCCTGAGGATTCACTTGCAGCTTTATTTATGTATAGAATTTCCTGTTCCTTTTTAAGATGTTCCACTTGTATGGAGGAACCTAGAGCAGTGGTCTGAAAAATAAAAGGTCTAGTGTGCCAGCAGGTACATATGTCTATCCAGAGGAGTGCAAAAAATAGAACACTTTTTTGTAAACATTTCAGTTGATAAAAATAATGATAATCAGCTTTGCAAATATTTACTCTACAAATTGCCACTTGTTCGCTCAGTCTGTCCATACAGCAGATGGTTACATGTCATATAGTGTAGGTGATGTGTCCCGAGGGAAAAATAGAACTTCTGCAACCCAGCAGGGATGATGGAGACCCCCTCCGTGCCTTACCCCCTTTCGTCCTACTGTGATGAATTACAGTTTACATCTATTGGGTTCTGTGGATTTAGGGATTTCACTTTTGATATTAATTAAACCGAGTTTCACAAAATGGATGAAAGGCTTAAAATAGTCCCCGAACTGTAGCAGCAGACTGAAGGTAGTGTCCGTGATGCACACGCACAGACTGAAATTGCCACATCTAGTGCACAGTCTTCTTCATATATAAACAAAAAAACAACAGAAAGAGGCTAATCAAATAAGATTAAAAAAAAAATGAGTCAAACTTTAAAATTATCAATGACTAATTAAATATGGATTTATTTTTAATATTATTAACAAAGATTAACATGCTTTGTAAGCATAACTTCTCCACTGAGAGATCAACAATTGATCACAAACATGAAAATGAATCATCTATAACATGAAATCAAATCTGTATAATTTTTTCAACAATATTTTAAACTGCTTTACAAAATTTCTTTTGAAGTAGTAATAAATAATTAATGTGTAAATAAATAAATAAATACAAGAGGGGACACCCCAACAATAAAATTAGCTTCTGGAGGGCAGGCCCCTGGGAGTACAGGCTCCCCTGCTAGGTTCTAGGAACCCATCTGTATCAGTGTACCAGCTGATGTTGTTGTGAGAGGCTGAGTTAGGCTTCAGTGAATTTTTTTGGAAAACTCTTTGAGTGTGTTTGTCCATTTCATGATGGGTGATTTAGGAGTGCACCTTCCTAAACTCTACCCTGACTCCTAGGCCCCACCCACTCTATTTACCCAATCTCTCCCTGAGCAACTTTTTTTCATTTCCCCAGAAGAAAAAAGTCCTCAAAAGGAAAGATTTTGCCAATTTGGAAGAGGTGCAACAAAAAACAGCAGAAGTACTAGAAGGCCTCAAAATCAATGAGTTCCAAACTCTTTTGAGCAGTGGAAAAAATGTCTCGATAGATGTATTCTTCGACAGGTACATCAAATGGAGAGGACTTAGTAGGTGACTAAAGTTTAAATATATAAGAATAAATACACAATTTTTTATAAATAAATTCTAGGTTGTGGGGGCTCCCCTTGTACATCCAAATAAATCTGCACATACTGGACCTGCATGCTCAAAAATGTTTTAAAAGACTTTATTTTACTCTCAAACCAATGTGAAGATCTCTCTCCCTTATGTGTGATAAGGCGTGTTTAACAAACGTTGCCTGAACTGCTTTGAATCCAAGTTGCCCCCTCTATAATAATGTTCTGTTATGATTTTTTAATCCTGCACATTAAGGACTTTCATTAAAGTGAGTTCAGGTAGCATTTTTTAACCTGCTCTAAAATGTTAACATGAGCCACAGTGGGCTACCAGCTCAATAATCTTCCAATTGTCCCAAGCTTCAAATGGCCCATTGAGGCTCTATTTGTTCCAGTCTATTGGTTAAATATGTATTTGTGTGGGTTTTTTTTAAAACATTTAGTTATTTACCTAAGAGGCATGAAGATCTAGCCTACCAGATAAAGGTATCAGGAGACAGTTGAATATTAGATCCATTCAATTTAAATACATTTTTTAATAATAAAAAAAAATAAAAGGCAGAACTTTTTACCTTTATTTCTGTTCTCCTCTATGGTATAAACATAGATTGCAGGCACATGCTCTGCATATTAAAGTCTGTTCTGAAAAGTACCTGTAGATAATCATATTTGTGTTTGCTGTGGGTCAGTACCCATATCCAA
>VMDR010010215.1:0-31341 GCA_007922815.1 Macrotus californicus | reverse complement strand
AGATTTGTGCAAATGTGTAAAAATTATACCCAGCAACTGGAAGAGTATCTAGATTCAAGCAAGGTCTAATCTAATTAAATGATATACTGTGATATAGAAAAGTAAAGTCTCACTTACTGAATTAAGATATGGGCATCACTATATATCTATATGTATATATATTTGAAGCCATTTGTCTTTTAATGAAATATAATAGCTGTTTAGCCAAACTCACATGACAAGATTTTTACATGTTTAGCCACCTGATGTAATCTTATCATCTGTCAAGAGCTACATGAAGTAGCGTCTGCAAAGCATTTAAAAAACTGCATCTCTCTGTTGTAGCTCCCTATGATGATCTCAGTTTTTGGTTGTTTTATTTATTGTACTAAATAAAGATTATTAGTTACATGCCAGTCTTTCATTTAAGATTGTCAGCTACTTGATAACAGAGACTCACCTTTTTTAAAAAAAAGATTTCATTTATTTAATTTTAGAGAGAGGGGAATGAGGGAGAAAAAGAGGGGGAGAAACATCAGTGTGTGGTTGTCTCTCATGCACCGCCTTCCTGCGGACCTGGCCCACAACCCAGGCTTGTGCCCTGACTGGGAATCGAACTGGGGACCCTCTGGTTTCAGGCCCGCATTCAATCCACTGAGCCACTCCAGCAAGGGCACTTTTTTTCTTTTTTTAATCTCATACACTCAGCGTAATGTCTGGCCAATGAAAAGAATTTAATATTGCTGAAACAATATATGGGTGAATAAATATTAAATAATTAAGTATTAGGCAAGTTTTGGAAGGCAACTGGACAGCTGTGGAAATAACACTGGATGTAGTCAGAATACTTAGAACTGAACTTTGGGTCTCCTTCCCACAGCTTTGAGACATTGAACAAAGAACTTTACAGATGGACAACTATATTTCCTAATCAATTTGCCTAATGGGGCTACTGTGAACACCTAATGACACACTGCCTATAAAAGTACCTTGAAATGTTAAGTGCCCATCCAGTGTATAGGCTCATGGAGATGAAGGATCCCATCATTTTCAGAAACTAGTAACTGTTATTGGCATTCTTCTTAACAGCCCTTTTGGCTAAAAGTTGCATGTATGTCCCATAACTTTCCCATTTTTATATGTCACGTGGGGCCCTCTCAACAGAGACATTCCTCAGTGCTGACAGTTTCCATGGGTACCATTGTGAAAAACCAAGGTGGCAGTGAGTATTTTAAGTCAGTGAGACTTCAAAATTAGATTTTTGGTAGGAACTAGAGATGGAAACAAATAATTTTAAAGACAATGAGGAGAAAATTCTTGATGGATTCCAATTAAAAATGCAAAAGAAATCTAAGCAAATTCTGACTATCTACGATGGGAGAGGTTGGGATGATAATGATTATGCTAAGATCCTTGCTTACCCCACATAAAGCCACTGGCGAGTTTGGAGCTTCAATATTATTGTGTGTAAATTAGGAATGATGACGCATAGGCTTTCAGGTGTTGGGGATGAAATGAAATAACCTACCTAGAGCATCTGGTACAGCATCTGGCCCATTCCTTTTGGAGGGAAATGATCAGTCCCCCCATGTACACTGCAAACAGAGTGCTAGATTGGCAGTCCCTGTGTAGCCTCGGGGAAGATTTAATGTTGCTTTTCACGTGGGCCCCAGCCCCAGCAGTCTTCAAGGGAAGTTATTGCATCTGGCTCCAGAAGCAGAGCTGACATTTTGACAGGGCCTTAAGTGCAGATCTCCCTGGGGCGTTGTAAGTGAAACAAGACGGGGCAGGTGGCAGTAATTGGCATCACATCCACTCAGGGATTGGATATAACATGGATTACCATGGAATTTTTTTTAAGACTTCTGTGAATTTTAGCCAATTCTAAACCCTTTGATAATTATTTCTATCATCAATTACACAGCTGAAGTTTGAGAGAACAGACTGTATTTTCTTAGGAATAAGCAGATTTTACCCTATTGTTTCCAAAGAGAGTAAGTATGGTGTTAACAGCTCCCAGGTTGCCATCACTCCTTTGTTGCTCAGACTTACAAGTCAGTGCTTGGACCCGCAAGGTACCACTTTATTTCACTTCCTAACACACTTCTGCTTGTAGTCTCCAAACTCCAGGTTCCCTGGGCTCTTCCATGCATTCATGCCTTCCTTCTTATCAAAATTCTGGTCCCTTTCCCAGTTCTGTAACATCACACGTCTTTAGGAGGCAGCAACAACTAGTGCACACCCTAGGGCACACTGCTTGTCCCTTCTAGTCCTCAGATGTGCAAAACTGGAGTAAAACCTACTATGCAGCACCAGAATGAGGGTTTATGATAATATATGTAAACGGAAATACAGGGTGTGGCAGAGGTAACCATGCTGTCCTGCTCTCCACCTTGAGACTAATAGCAGCTTATTGTTGCATTTTTATAGATAGATAGATATTCCAAAAGCAATACTTAGAAAAGTGGAATTTGCTGATGGTTACGTGGGGAAGCAGAGGATATGATTACTTTGCTTAGTAAAGCAAAGCCTTTACCTTTACCTCACCTTTAGCAGAGGTTACATTTCAGCTTTGTTGATCTAAAAATCTAACTATATTCTGAGTAGTAAAAGGAAAGGATATAGCATTGATAAGAGAAAGGATCAGATGAATAGTAATGATTTTTCAAGGCCTGCTTCTGTATTAGTTAGGATTCTTCAAAGAGACAGAAAGATCGATCAACAGATAGACATAGACATATGTATATGTATACATATAACTGACTCATGAGATTGTGAAGGCTAAATCCCATCTGCAAGTTCAGTAGAGCTAGTGATATAGTTCAAAGGCCTGAGACCCATGGAGTCATGTGGCCTACCAGATTTGGGAGGGCCATCTTTTTTACTAGGTCCACCAATTCAAATGCTGATTTCTTTGGAAAACACCCTCACAGATACACCCAGACATCATGTGTAACCAGCTCTCTGGGTGTCCCTTGGCCAAGTCAAGGTGACACATAAAATTAACAATCATAGTCTCTGAAGGCTTGGGCCAGGAACTTGTGAAGAGTAATGGCCTTGGGTGGGTATCTCTACTTCTACTTCTCAAAATGACACTGACACAATTTCTTCTCGCTCTGGGAAACAGGGCCTCCTCAAGAGATTTCCACTTCTCACCTCACATTAGGGATCATTGCTTTAACAAATATTTATTAAGTACCCTCTCACCTCATTTATTCTCACCTCATCTATCTCTAAGTCTCTTCTCTCATTTAGATTACACGTCAATGTAGGAAAGCATACTTATACCAACTGATGTATCATAACTATGCAAGAGGCATACATGAGCTATGAAAAAAATAATATGAAGATTTGTTTTACATTGGAATGAGGGCACAGGAAAAGCCTCACAGAATGACTGTATTTCTTAGAAATAAAGAACTGACTGTCTATTAGGACAACGTGGATTCTTTTCTTTTTTTCTTCTTTCTTCTTTCCTTCTCCTTCTGCCACCCCTCCTTCTTTTCTTTTTTGTTACAAAATTGGCTATTTGAAAGAAATCCTAGACAACAAGGCTTCACATACTACCCATCAGCAGAGCTCAGAAATAATGAAAGTCCCAGTGAAACTGGGCTTCACTTAGCTGTCCTCAGAGAGTGGAGAGCAACTATGCAGAATCTGGAAGCTACAATAGACTTGGTTGTTGTCAAAAAGATATAGAAGCTAAAGAATTCATATTTAATGATAATCCTTAATAGATAAGCAGAAGCCTCTTTTCTAAATTATTAATAGTAGTAACTATTGTAGCAGTTATGATGATGATAATAGGCTATTAACCATAACCACGTGCCAGTTCCTGTGTGAGACACATCCTGTGCATAATGTCCTTTAAGTACCCAAAGGCTTTGTCTAAAGAGCCATGAAAAACTCTGCATTGGTTCTCAAAGGTACAACTGTCAATGAAGTTAAATGAGAGTCGCACATGGCAGGGCAATCGCCAGTGAGTGGGGGCTGGCATCATGGTTCCAGGTGAGGGTGCAGGAAGGAGAATACAGTCACCTCCAAGCTCATAAGTCAAGTAACACCAAAACCATTTTGAAATCAAATACATGTTAATAATGATGTATCAATAAGCAATTATAATTAATATTTATGGCACTATTATATTAGCATAAACAAAGATTCTGGGACTCAGAGAAGAGGTGATCTATGGTCACGAGATTGGGAAAGAGCAGCCCACAGGCCATTTCTGATCCAGTCTAAATTTTTTGTTTTCCATGTAAAACACGTGAGGCCTTACAAAGGAGAATAACTTGCTCGAGGTCCCCTGGTACTATAATGGCAAAGTCACAATTCATATCAAGTCGCTGGACTCCTGGGCTACAGCCCCTTCAATGTGCTAAGCTACCTTATGTCAGACATTACACTGACACCTGGGCCAGTTGCCCCTTTAAAGGCTGAATTTGGGACAATACCCCACTGATCACAAGTCAGGAAATACATCTGGAAAATGAGCCCACCATGCAATAAACAAAACTAGGCAAGGGAGTGTGGTGGCTGGATGCCAATCATCTCCACTTTCTGAAAAGCAGCTCAGGGCCCAGACTCATCCCATTAAACAGACAGAAGAATTTCTCTGTGTGCAAGAAATAGTGATTATCAAATCAAGGTCTGGCTGCTTTTCAAGTATCCTCTTCTCCCTTACATGAGAACTTTCACATTAAGCAACTCTAATAAATGCCCACAAGTAGGAACAAAGTCTACTTAAGTTTATTTTATTTCTATAAAGTATGGGGTTAATGAATTCTATACTTCTTTTTGTGTTTAAGGCTGTTTTATGGCAGCAAAGGGATTACCTGTCCACCCCCCCACCCCCTCACTAGAGTCTTGGGATATTTGCTCAAAAAATACAAACCAGCAGAGTATAAAGTGGAGAGTACTCAACCAGGCATCTGGGTAAACTGGGTTTTAATTCTGTTCTGCATGTGACCTTGAGCAAGAAACTTGGCCCCGTTAGGCTTTGGTTTCATCTGCAAAAAGATGAGATCTAATGCCTCTTGCTCTTTCGCCTTTCTACAAGTTTTTAAAAAAACATACATAAAGTATATGAGTTTATACCAAGGCACAGCAGTACACGTCATCTCTGGACTGGAGAGTCAGGGTTCAAGGCAAGAGATTATCACCAAGGAGTCCACAAGGATCTCTACATCCTGGCCAAGTGCCGAAGGATTGCTGAGGGGAAATTCCAGTCTCATTCCCAGGCTGTTTTCCTACAAGTCCTCATCCAATTTAAGCACATAAAAGGGGCTTTTTTTCATATATGAATATTTGTACATCCTAAGTCTAACATTTCCCACCAAAATAGAACATCTTTGTACTTCCACAAACTCTTTGCAGGAGGTTTATTAATACCCACAAATTTATAAATTAAAAATACAAGGAGTAATTTGTATCACTTTTAAAGAGAAAAATTTAGGGGGAATGTGAGTAGTATTTATGAAGCATCCTGTCAGAAATAGAGGGGATTAGCCAAAGAATATATATGCATAACCCATAGACACAGACAAGAGTTTGGTGACAGCCAAAGAGAAGAGGGGGTGGCAATTGGGTTGAAGTGGACATGGGCAGGGAAATGGGGACATCTGTAATAGTGTAAACAATAAAAATAAAGTTAATGAATAGAATATATTATGTGGCAACAGACAAATGTTAGCACTTGGTGAAACATGTCTAAAATGTTGTGAGTTCAAGGAATAATAAACATATTTCTGTGGGATTCATTCAAGTGGTTGTATCTATCAATATTTCATTCCTAGTTATTGGGGAAGAGTATTTCATCATATGGATATAACACAGTTTATTTATTCACCTATTAGAGAAAATCTGGGCTGTTTACAGTTTTGACCAATTACAAATACAGCTGCTATAAACATTCACATTTCCTCAGAACTAAAAATGGAATTGCCTTTTGACCCAGCAATTCCACTGCTGGGATTATACCCTAAGAGCCCTGAAACACCAATCCAAATGAACCTATGCACCCCAATGTTCACAGCAGCACAATTTACAATAGCCAAGTGCTGGAAGCAACCTAAGTGCCCATCAGTCAATGAGTGGATCAAAAAACTATGGTCCATTTACACAATGGAATTCTACTCAGCAGAGAGAAAAAAGGAGATCCTACCCTTTGCAACAGCATGGATGGAACTAGAGAGAATTATGCTAAGTGAAATAAGCCAGGGGGTGAGAGAGAAATACCACATGATCTCACCTTTAACTGGAACATAATCAACAAAAGAAAACAGCAAACAAAATACAACCAGAGACATTGAAATTAAGAACAATCTAACAATGGCCAGAGGGGAAGGGAGAGGGAACAGTGCGGGGAAGGGTTTCCAGGAAACACTATAAAGGACACATGGACATAACCAAGGGAGAGGGTGGGAGCAGGGCAGGGGGGTGGGATTGGCTGGGGTGAGGGGGGAGTGGTGGGGGGAAAATGCAGACAACTGTAAATGAACAACAATAAAGTAATTAAAAAAAATAAACATTCACATATAGAGATTTACGTGAACAAACGTTTTCATTTCTCTGGAGGTAAATGCGTAGGAATGAGTCAAACTGTATGTGTAGGTTTAACTTTATAATAAATTGCCAAACTGTTGCCCAGAGTGTCAGTGCCATTCACAGTCATCTTTGAATGAATATATATATGACACATGGTTCTTCAACTGGCCCCACCGTCTCTTCCCTTGGTTCAGTTCCACTCTTTCCCACGTGTTCCTGCCCTATCACCCAGACCGACCAAGAGATTCACTCACATATCCCAAACACCACCATGGTCTCTCGCACTGTTAGGCCTTTGTTTCCTCTGACTTAAATGGCCAGCCTTCCTGGAAAACTTAGTATTTTTTATGATTAAATTTACTGGAGTAACTTCGGTTAATACCATTATATAAATTTCAGGTGGACAACATCTGTATACTCCATTGTGTGCTCACCACCCAAATTCTAGTCCCCTTCCGTCACCACGTATTTGACACCCTTTACCCTCTTTGCCTCCCTCACCCCCTTTTCCCTCTGATAATCACCATTCTGTTGTCTATCTGTTAGTTTGTTTTGTTTGTTCATTTGTTGCCTTTTGTTTTATGTCCCAGGTATGAGTGAAATCATGCAGTTCTTGTCTTTTTCCATTTGAGTTACTTCACTAATCTATCCATGTTGTCATAAATGACAATATTACATCTTTTTATGGCCACATAGTACTCTATTGTATATATGCACCATATTTTCTTCATCCACCCATCCATCAAAAGACACTTCGGTTGTTTTCATGTCTTGGCCTCTGTAAACAATGCTGCAGTGAACATGGGGGCACATATACATTTACAAATAAGTGTTTTCAATTCTTTATATCCAGAAGAGGGATTGCTGGGTCTTGTGATAGCTCTGTTCTTAAATTTTTAAGGAACCTCCATCCTGTGTTCCATACTGGCTATACCAATTTACATTCCCACCAGCTGTGTGTGAGAAAAATTTGTTGTTTTTTAACACAGTTTAGGCTGAAACTCTTTGAGCCTTCCTTGAGTTTTATTCAAGCAGAATGTTTTGTTCATTGTTCTCTAATCATGCTTCTTCCACCAAATCCTGGCTATCAACAAGGCAGGAACAAAGAAGTGGTTGATATTCCACCTGTATCCATTCACTCATTCCTTCATTTATGCATTCAGTCACTCATTCCCACATCCAACGAACATTTAGTATTTCCTATGTGCCAGGCATTGCCTACGTTTTGAGGCTAGAGCTCAGCTCAGTGTCAGGCACAAGAAAGCTGTAATGAAATGCACCCCAGGTGCATTGCCTAAATGACATGGCCAACGTTGCACATGCTTTAAAAATTAAAAACCAGATCTATCAATCACTTATTCAGCTATCTCTTAATTAAGCCATACCTCAGCCCAGGGGCCACTGCATTATCCTGAAACTCACTTTGGAGCAAAGTGGCTTCTTTATGAATCTTTACATCACATGAGCTGACACGTGGATGTTCAACAAATATGTGTTGGAATGCATCGACTTGGTTAGTGGGAACCGTGTTTTATGGTGGTGAGTCTGCCATTTGATACAAATCCAAGGTATTTTTTAAAATATTTTATTGGATAATAAACTTCTTGTTTTTATATTGAAATATCTAGTCCAACAAAAATTATGTCTCTTCATCATAGTCAAGGTTTTCTTAAACATAAAGTATAACATATCCTCTCATTTCATATTTCATGTAGTAAGCATATTTCCTCTATGGCAGCTCATTTTCTTTGGCATCTGAGATTTGCTTAAATAATTGACTATAGTCTGCAACAGCAGTTTGTAATGCCTGAGCAGGGCCTAGGTAAGAAGACACTGTGGTAATTCAGTGACTTTGTTCGAATGGCTGGTTGGTTTAACAAATACCTATTAAATCTATTGTTTGACTAATGTCTCCTTTCTACATCATACCCCTATTGAGGGCCAGAACCAAACTAGGTGCTGAGATAGCAGAGATGAATACCACATTATCCTGAACATGTTGAATAAGGACAGGACACGTGTAATCTAGCCAGGTAAGATGGGGACAAATGGATACTAAATGAATGCATTCCAAAGAGATTTGAAGATTACTACCTACCTCCACATCTTGGGCTGCTTATTCTTTTGTTTCAAGTTCAAATGCAAATTCCTTAGGGTTCCTCATAGACTTATAATGAAGGATATTGGATTTAGTTAATATTCCCACATTTCTCAGATACTCTGTAAATATTATTGTGATTAATACTGTCCTTCTGAAGCACTACTAAAGTGAAGTCAAGCATAAACAAGAATGTTTTAAAGCAGTATACTCTTAAATTGTTTATATTACAAATTGGCTCAACTAGATACCTGGAATAGTAGACGTTCTCTCTGTCCTTTATGTTTGTTACACCTAAATAAGTGTCTATTGTAGGTCTTCAGGTATAACAACAACAATCATTTCTTTCCACACAGACCTTATAGTCCAAAGTGGAAAACAGACAAAAAAAATATGCGATGATACTATATAAGCACAAAGAAAATTAACATTAGCTTTGTTTGGAGGAAGGGAATCAGGAGTGACTTCATGGTAAAAAAGAACTTAAATGAGTCTTGAAGGGTTATTTGGTGTTTATCAGATGGACAAGGGACTGAAAGGCTGACAGAGGAAAGACAAGGAGTTAGAAATAAGATGGGATTTTGAGGAAAATAAGTATTTAATGATATCTTGATGAGCTCATGGATTGTGTCACCAGAATATATGGACTATTATTTTTTTAATTGATACATGTCAAACACCTTGAAGGGTACCTGGCTCAGAGTAGGTGCTTAGTAAATATTTGTAAAATGAGAAGCAAGAGATGTTGGCAAGTAAAAGGCAAATATTGAAGCAGTTGGACTGGCACTGGAGAGCAGAAAGGGGGATGCATTTTCAGGTTAAGATCTGCTGGTCATGGCGCTGGGAGCCCTAGATTTTAGACACTAGGATTCAGGAAGTCACTGAGTATATCCCTTTGCCCATCTCCTTGCAAATAACTTCATATCCAGTGCCTGGTCTTGTGTCTGACACATATGCTCAGTAAATATTTGTTGAATACAAAAATAAAGTGTTTCTTCCCCAAATGTGATGGGTACATCTGAACCATACAGCCTGAAAATAGGGACAAAGGTGAGAAAACAGAAGCCACAACTGCCTAATTTGTTTATTCCACAATTTTAATTTTTCTTTCTCCTTCTGGAGCAACATTTTTAAACCAGTTTCTGACCACATGCATATATGGTCAATTAATTTTTGACAAAGGGGCCAAGAATACATAATGGCAAAAAGATAGTCTCTTCAATAGACGGTGCTGGAAAAACAGGATACCAACATTCAAAGGAATAAAACGAGACCCCTACCTTAGATCATACACCACAATCAACTCTAAATGGATGAAGTGCCTGAATCATAAAACTCCTGAAACCATAAAACTTCTAGATGAAAATATAGGAAAAACTCTGTGACACTGGTCTCAGCAATTATTTTTTTGGATTTGACACCAAAAGCAAAGACAGTAAAAGCAAAAATAAACAAGTGGGACTATTATCAAACTAAAAAAGTGTCTTCACAGTAAAGAAAATCATCCGTAAAATGAAAAGCAGCCTTTGGAATGGGAGGAAATATTTGCAAACTATATACTCAATAGGGTTAATATCCAAAATATACAAAGAACTGATTCAATAGCAAAAAGTAATGATAATTCAATTTAAAAAATGGGCAAAGGATCTGAATAGTCATTTTTCCAAAAAAGACATACAAATGGCCAACAGGTATGTGAAAAGGTGCTCAAAGTCACTAACCATTAGGGATGTAAATCAAAACCACAATGAGGTATCACCTCACACTTGCTAGGATATCTATCATCAAAAAGACAATAGATAACAAATGCTCATGAGGAAAAAGAAAAAAGGGAACTTTTTTACACTGTTGGCAAGAATGTAAACAGATATAGCCACTATGGAAAAGAGTAAGGAGTTTCCTCCAGAAATTAAAAATAGAACTATCATATGATCCAGTAATCCCACTGTTGAGTATATGTCCAAATAAAATGAAATCACTATCTCAAGGAGATGTCTCCACTAGCATTGCTCATAACAACCAAAGTCTGGAAATAACCTCAGAGGACAAATGGATTAAGAAGTTGTGATTAAATACATAGTTACTGTTTTCAAATTTTAAATATATATATACTGTTCAGTCATGAGGAAGAAGGAAATCCTGCCATTTGCAATATGAATGAACCATGTGAGAGCATTATATTAAGTGATATAAGCTAGTCTAGGAGTTTGGGGAAAGGGGAAGGTTTGGTAAAATGGTGCAAACTTTCAGGCATAAGATGAGTAAGTTCTGAGAACCTGATGTATAACATGGTGACTACAGTTGATAAATCTGTACTGCATAAGTGAAATCAGCTAAGAGAGTAGAACTTCAGCGTTCTCGCCACAGGAAAGAGTGGGGGAGGGGATATGTGAGGTTATGAATATGTTAATTAGCTCATTGGAGGGAATCCTTTCACAGTGTCATATATATCAAATCATCACACTGTATACTTTAAATATATTGCAATTTAATTTGTTAGATATACCTCAATAAACCTGGGAGAAATAAAGAAGTGAGAACAGATCTTGCTGGCCCAGGACAAGCCCACTCTGGGGCTGCATTCCATGACTGCCTGTGTATCTTAGAGGAGAGAAGTGACAAAGAACATGAAAAATTCCCAAAGCCACCCCTTGTGTCACTATTTCACTTGGGTGACCAGTTGAACTCCTGGAACTCAGCTGGAGATGGAGCACCGTTCTTCCCAACAAGAGAGATGCAAAGGGATTGCGGTAGACTCCTCAAATCTTCTTTCAGTATGTATCACTGAATCGTAACACGTGGGGTATGATATAACTTAAAAAACATTCTAGGATCAGTTGACTAATGTCTGTAAAATTATAAAAGTGTTGCTGAATCCACCAAAACTTTTTTCCATTATGAATAGGTTATATTTTACATTATGAATTGTGGGCCAGCATAGCGTTCAGTCCTGCAGAATCCAAAGATGGTTGTTACATAGCTTCCCAACGCTCACCGCTCCTCTCTTAATCAGGTAAGCCTTTCTAACAATTATAAAAAGCTTTTCCCTTGAAGCAAAAGTTGTGAAACTCTCCTATGCTCCCCAATCTGCCTTATATCTTGAGCAATACCCAGCCTCCCTGGATCCTCTCTCCTGTTGCCACGACCCCTTCTTATGCTCAGCCACAGTTCCTCAGTACTTTATAGTAGTTTAATTTCATATTTTATGGCTCATCCCAAAGGAAAGGAAAGAGAAGCCAGTGGTAGAGTGTTTGTGGCTTACTTACAGGAATCCTTGCAGGAGAAATTGCCTTTAACTTTGAGAAAGCAGAGGACCCTTATAAGTGTTTGTTACATGACCCTACATGTGTAAGGTTATGAATGTCCATTGAGACTAAAGCCATAAATTTGCCAACCTGAAGTCAGTCAGTCTTGGTTTTAGCTCTGAGTGGGCTCTGCCATGTCTCACCTCCGAGATTTCCTCCAAGGTTTTCAACCTGTCTCTTCCCCAGGCTCCTCATCCAGATGGCAAAAATACAACTAAATGCAGTCCAGGCCTCTCGCTGCTACTTAAACTGCACAGTATGTGTACAGAGCCTGGCATGAAATAAGAGCTTAATAAATACTTTAAAATTTTATTCCATTGTTTTTTAAATATCGTAAAATCTAAACTCAAGGGAAGTTTATATCACATATAGGGTGCTCTGTAGATTATAGTGTAGAATGCCATGGTTATTTATACAGCAAGTATCATACTGTCTTTGAGACAGTGAAGGCCAATAATACAGTTATATAAAAGCTCATTATAACAGACGCTTCCATAGAATTAACAGCACATACCAAGTCCAGGGTCTGTTTTAAGCACTTTACACAAACTAACTCTTTTAATGAACAAAGTAACCCTATCAAGTAGGAATCAGCTTTATCATTTCCAATTTATAGAACCGAGGCAAAGAGAGTTGAACCTACCCAAGGTCACCCAGCCAGAAAGCACCAGTGCCAACATTGAAACTCTGAAGTTTGATTGTAGAATCTGTGCCCTAAACCACTAAACTATCTCGCCCTTTACCAGGAAGAGACATTTGTATGTGTATTGTCTCACTGACTTCAATATAACCTTGGGAAATATGCCACTTCAGAAATTCCCAGGCATCTTTTCCCTTGGACTCCAGCTTGATTTGTGCTCTCCGACCTTAGCCTCCGCTAAGCCCACAGCTCACAGCATTCAGTTCTGCTGCCTTGAAGTTGGAGGCTGAACTTCCCGGTTGACTCACTTTCCAGACTGTATAACATATGGGCATTCCAGGGGCAATAGCCTTTGGTGACATCTATGTGGGTGACAGCCTGGGGTCTTAATCAAGCCTCTTTCGGTTGCACATAAAAACAAAAACCCCTACACAAGTGAACTTAAGCAGGAAAACTAGGAAAAGTAAAATTTTTCTAAAGGAGACAAGGATATTCCATGGAACCCAAAGAAAGGAAACACAGTCAGAAAATATTAAAAGCTGGAAACAAAAAACTGTCATAAACATCAAAGCCAAAACTTCCTCAGTCCCTCCCTCTGTGACATCATGCCTGACCTCTTGCTTTGTTACATGTTTCCTTTATGCTTTTCTTTCTACGAGCTGGTTTTCTCTCCTTCTCTGGGTGTGTGGGAAAGACAGCCACCTTATACCTCCAAAGGTCATATGCCTTTCATATGTGACCAGCAGAATCTAACACCTTTGAATTCCAATTTTAAATCCTGAATTAAGAGACCATGACTGACCCTTTTGGGCTCTGGGCCTACTCTTAGTCTGTAAGCCATAAGGAAGGGCAGTGCTGAGGAAATAGGGTCACATTGTAAAATGGTGGTAACCAAGGCCCACACCTGTTGGAAGGTGTCAGTTAACAGAAAAGGAGGTGTGGCTTATCGCCTGAGCAGAAAACCCAGGGGAAACACCTACTGTGTCTAAGGGCCTGCCTGACTCGTATCTCCCTGCCTTAAGGAGTTATACCTTGCTCAGCTCCAGCCTTGTCTTCATCATTAAGGTCCCAAAGACTATGTTTTTCACCGGGATTCTTGCAGACAGCTTTTTATCATAGCAATAAAGAATCCTCTCCAACATAAAATTCTCTATGAGAACACAGTCCAACGTGACTGCAGCTCAATATAGGCAGTGTAACCTACGCACGCTATAATAGATGGAGAACATTTTCGAAACTATGAATGATTTTTTCAAGATGCCAAGATGAAAGTTTAAAATGCTCTATTTTAAAATTCAATTGTTCTTCAAATGGACATTTACTTATCACACGAAATCTTTGTCACTCTTAGAAAAAACCCTGCAGATTCTGACTTCAAATGGGAACGCTTTTTGCTCAGCAAACAGTCCCTGCTGACAGGAATATTGCTGAGAGCAGATCATTGTTAGTGCTGGTCCACGCTGGGGACCCTTGGCCAGGTGATTTAAAAAATCATTCATTATATTCAAAAAGCACACATTTCAACATCAATTATTTTTTTTCTCAAAACAATACCAGGGTTAATTTCTTAAACTTCGAGGAATAGCGGTCTTGAAGAATAATCTAAAGGTGGACATAAAACTTGGGTGGGTGAGCTTAACATTCAAGAGGTCGTACACTCAGATATGAGTGATCCCAGCTCTCTTTTTTCTCACTCTTAGACCTCAGGCAAGTAGTTTGGTCTCTCTCAGTTTCACTTTCCCCATTTCTAAATAAGGAAAACTAGGCCTCCATCTCAGGATTGTGGTGACTGCTACGTAAGGTACCATGTAAGACTCTTAGCAGAGTGCATGTGCTCAGTAAATGACTGTCCTCTTCTCTTTTTATCCAAACATCTCTCTTCTGGCGCTGTGTCCGTTCTACTTTACGCTGGTCCATCTCATGAGAGGAGGTAATACCTCGCTAACCTGAGATTTACATGATGATTTTACTAACTGACTCTGTATCCAAACACCTACCATGGGCCAGGTAACACTGGAGAAAAGAAGACACACACCAAGTCTCCGTATCTCTTCTGATGTACATATACTTTTGGCATAAAATTGCTCCTATCTTTGGTATGTGACCAAACACAAAATAACATGTTATAAGTAAGAGATCTTGGGAGATATAAGAGATCACGTAGTCAAACTGCTCGTTCTTCCCAACCTGACCCTACCTCTACTGACCCAAAGGCCACCCAGGTACCATCTCATAACCCTGTGTCTATATGTAGCACACAGAATAAAAATCACTGATGTATATTGTGGATGTGTTACCTTAAATTTATCTTGCTATTAGTAAGTCTTCTCAATTTTTCATGGGTTAATTTGCTATTTTTATTTTCTTTTATAATTACTAGCTCATGCCTCTCATCTATTATGCTGTTGGTTGATTATCTCCACTTAATTAATTTATAAGAGATTGTCCCATTATTTCTCTGCCAGAAATGATGCAAGTGGTTTTCCTGGTTTATTGTTTGATGCATTAATTTTACTTTTTACCAAGTAGTACTTTTAAAACTTTAGTTATTTAAAACTAAAAAAATTTTAGATAGTAAAAAATAGACATCTTGTTTCAAATTTTGTTTTTTTTTAATTTTCTATTTATTTCATCTTTAGAAAAATGTTAGAGTTAAACAACTATCACAGATTGTTGTAGGGAAGCTTAGAACAGAAGAATTAGTCAAATGAAAAACAAGTAAACAAATTTGGGTTATTGAGCAAGATTCAACCCAGATAAAGTATGGGAGCATCTGTCCCAAAATATAAATTTAAACTTAATGATAAAGAGGACTCAATGTGCAAAATTCTGTATCTGAGGCCATTTAACACCCTGCTCTTTACAATAAACTGGCCTTTCAAACAAAGAACAAGACCCAGGCGTGGCAAGGCGGAAACCCTTTTTGCAAAGGCTGAAACAAATTGTGAAGGCTTATTCAGAGAAACAGATGCCAGAAAAAGATAGATTCCTGGCCCTGAACCGCCAGCCTACGACGCTTTTCATTTCCCTTATCTAGAGGAGAGGCCAGCCTTTATTTCCTGTGTCTTCTTGCTAAGCATCGTGTCCAAGGTAACAATGCAGTCACACAGCCAGTGAAAACCTACACTGCTGCACTAGAACCCACCACCCTTCAGGGTGAAACTACCTCTCATGTCCTGAGCACCTGTCATGTGACAGGCACCTGACATCCCTTACCTCAATCAATTCTCATAATAACACTGCCTGATAGGAACCATTCATTCAATTTCACAAATGAGGACACTGAGACTCAGCAAGGTCAACTCTCGTCCTCACTAAGGTGTGGGCAGAAGTGGAACCCAGGTCTCAACTCTCCAACACAACCTTTTATTACAGTGTCAGAGAATTTTTTTCGGCCAAAATCTCTGAAAAAAGTCAAATTCTTTTTTAGTCAAAACATACCTCCCATAGTCTGGTGATGAGTATCATCTCTCTACTTTAAAATTCACGGCTTTCTTTCACTTGGAACATCTGAGCGTATTTTTAGCCAGGACATTCATCTCTTAGATTGCTGTGGGAAGTCCCAGGGCTGGCTAAAATAGGCTACAGTCCTCTGAGCTGAGCTAAAAATAAGCATGAGGCTCCTAGAGGGACGTGATCTCCCACTGTAACTGTTATTCCATCAGTGGAAAACACTGTAGTGCCCTTTCCCTGACCTCCTTTGCAAAGAAGGAAATGTTTCTCTGCACCAAGACTCCCAAGTCTAAAAGAGAGCTAATGGGGTCAGATGGTCCAGAGCCTGGCATCAAGGCAATAGGTGCATCTTCTTCAGAAAAGAAAATCCCATCGTTTGCTATCACATGCAGTTCACTTTCAGACACTTGGACCTCATCCAAGAAACAAGATGGAAATATCCAGGGGCTTAATTAAGCTGGGGGTAGGTGGCATGGTTTAGATACACCAATTCCAGGTAGGATAGATAATAAAATTGAGTGTTCAAGTTTGGAAAAGTGAGGGGACATTTGTAGTAATTCAAATGGTGATGCAGATCTAAACTGGACCTTACTACTGGTAGTAGGGATAAAGAGAGAGAGATTTAAAGAAATAAGTGTGATTAAATTACATGAATAGAGATAATAAACCCATGGCACAATTACAGAAATAGCAATAGCTAACATTTATTGAAGGTCTACCATGTTCCAGATCGTAACTCGATTATCAAGCACGATAACATTTTAGGCTCTTGAGAAAGCCTAGGTAGGTTATAGTGTCTTCCTCATACTAAACAAGAGCAGAAGCGCATGGGGGTTACTTGTTTCCCATGGTCTCTCAGCTAGCACATGCAAGGCAGGACTTGCTCCCACGGCTGTCTGATTTCAGCACTGTCGCTATTATATGAGACTGGCCATCAACGGTGAGAAGCACTTAGCCCACTGGAATTTCTATGCATTATTGGCCTCTTCTCCCAATTAGAATGTGAGAGTATCAGAGTCACAATTTTGTCTTACCACATGTTTTATTTCAACGTCTGTTTAGGCGTGTGTCTCCTCCTATAGGCTGTAAGTGCTTTGAGGACAGTGTGGGTGTTTCAAACATTAATCGCAATGCCTGGAGGAATGTACCTGCTCAGGAAGTGCTGATGGAAGAATGAATGAACTGGATTAATAAAACATTAAGACAGAAGTAAGGCAGAAATTCAGTACTGTCACAAGTTAACAATGATTTTTCATCAAATTTTATGATTTGATTTTACATCTCTTCTCTGAGGGGCAAGAAAATTATACATATAATATACAGTGCACACATATATATGTTTGGCTTTTTATTGTTGCTGTTTTTGTTATTTTTACCAATGCAGAAGAACAGGCATTAGTGAGAAAAGGGCTCACGACACTGTGAGTAAAGCTCAGAAATCCAGTTCTGGTTAAATATTCTGCTATACTGACGAAAACTAAACTCTCCTGTTCAGACTAAAAAGGGGGACATTCTTTGAAAAAGAACACATTCGGAGGAATTTGGGATAGTTACTAAGTAACTATCTGGATTTGGCATTTGGTCAATGCAGCCTTCCACACTTCCTGCTAAAATGTTACTTCTTCACTCTGGCCAGACACACTGCAATTTCACGTCCTGCGAAAACTAAGGTATTCAGTCTCTCCTGCCCGGTATCTCCCCCTACACCATCAAAACCCACACTCAGACACAAGCACACATACACACACAAATTTACACACGTACACTCACAAATTCTTAGACACTTTAGTCATATTCACACACAGACATGTTTGTACACCTTACCTTAAACACACACACATCAGTATCTGTAAAGGTACATGGCCACACACGGCACAACTCTAGGAAAAGGTAGACACTACAGGTGGTGTCGTCTGTAGTTGTGTCGTACTCAGCTTACACAACCAAACATGGCGACCTCCTTCATTAAGTCATTCAAAAATTCTCAAATCTATGATTCTTCTTTCTCTCTAAACCTAATTTCATTGAGTATAAAAAAATCAAAATGGACAGGAAAAAATCAAGGGGAGTTTTAAGAAGTGTAGTAGTGACCCGAGCAAGTAAAATCAGGTGAGGATATCCACAAGATGAACTGCCCATAGCTTGCTGACCAACACCATCATCAGATAAATGAGTATATTTTATATTCTCCAAATGCACAGTGAAGCAGGCAGAAGCTAGCAAGTATGGCTATGTTTTCCTTAGAAAATACAAAAGTCATATGAAGACAAGTCTGATCAGAAGATGGGTATTCAAATCAAAGCCAGAGTTTCAGAGTTGTCTAGTTTTACCTATTGCCCTAAAAATTTGTCCATTCTCACTTCTGATTAAATATGGAAAACTGTGGCAAAACATTACATTTCAAATTACAGATTCTTTAAGTTAGTATTTAGCTATGGGTTACAAAGTTTGTAAGTCTTAACCCCCTATTTGAGGCTTGACTTCTAAAAATACTCTGTTCATGTTAAGTTGGAGGATCCCAGAACTACACTATTTATGCCTGAGTCTCATCACCACCGTTTCCGAGGTTCATGTCAGGTAAGTATGTTAATATCTCTCACCTTGGCTTCCTCATCTATAACATGAGAAATGTAATGTGTGTCTAATAGAGTGTGATGAGGATTAAATAATTTAATATGTATAAGAGGCTTAGAAATTTCTTGGCAGATAGTAAGTGCTCAGTCATGTGATCTGCATTTATTACAATATCCATGACTAGCAATTTCAGACTTTATGCTTTTAGCATTTAAACTATGAGTTTCTCAGCAACACAAACTTGAATTCAAAGCCCTGCTCTGCCACCCGGGAGCTGGGAGATCTTGTGCAAATAAATGTTTCTGAGCCTATGTTACCTGGTGTGTGTATGTGCCTGGTGGTCAGGATTTACGGTGCCAATAATGGAAGCTACAGAGTCCATGTTCAGATGTCAGCCCGCTCCCCTAGCAGGCCACATTTAGAGCATGACCGCTTCTGAAATTTCACTTTCAAAAGATCCCTGCACCTGTAACTCTATGCACACCTCGTTAATAACCATACACAGCGTCATTGCACCAAGAGGGTATTTCCTGATATCGATACTCTATTTGTGTCCCCATGTCCCAAATTTTATGCCCCAGTCATGTATCCCACAGATTCAAAAGCTGAAAATAATACATCTTTTCACCACGAGGATGCAAGCATTACAAGAGGTAACATTTATACCTCATAAAAAATTTATTTTACCACTTCTACCTATCTTAAACCTAGCTCCTTAAAAACTAACAATGTCAAGCTTACCCCAGGAACTTGGTTATTTACACAAATGACTGCATCAAATACTCATAACAGCCCTGTGACACAGGTAGTGTCCCCCATTTCACAGAAAAGGGAACTGAGTCTGAGATAGATTATCTTGCTCAAGTTCACATAACTCATAAGAGGAAGAACTTGACTTTGTATCCCAATGTTCTAAACCCAACAGTTCCTCTATAGTCTGCTAATAATTGATGGGTGTCAAAAAGTAGTGAGTGGAGCAAATCTTCAAAATATCTGGTGAATGAATATGAGTAAATATTTTAATAGAAGAAGTACAGTGAGCAAAAGTTCAGGAAGCTGATGATAGTGTGGTGGCATAGATGTCTGTCAGCCTCGCACCCCACAATTTTCAGAACAGACAAGTTCAATTTGTTGGGATTTAGCTATCTAAGAACAGTTCTGGTCAATAAACATATATGAAGAATTAACAATGCACCAGTTTAGGTAGAGAGACATAATAAACCTCTAAGCATTTCAGAGACTAGTCTGTCTAATCATTTGTTTGAATTTAATTTGCATAGAGAAAATGTAGACATTAAGCCTGCTATATAAAGACAAACCATGTCTCCCAAAAGAGACATTATAGAACAACGCATAATAAAGAACTAGACAAGATGCCATTCTTCGGCTATTTCTGTGGATATTGTTTTGTATCATCTTTTGGGAGTTGGGGGGCGGGGTCATGTTGGAATCAGAGAAGCTGCAACGGAAAATGTGTTGTGGGGAGGGGAGAAAAATTGCCAACCCTAAGTTTCTGTCAGAGGGCTCAGAAGGAGCTAAGAGAGTCAGAAGGAGCTAAGAAGATCCCATTCCAATAACCATCACTGCCTTTTACAGACGAGGGGTGGGACCTGGGCAGGTGATGAGGTATTCCAAGTCAGCATTAGCAATCCAAGACAGGAAGGCTGCTCGCCCATCTTGTCTTCCAGTGAACTGTCCATCACTCGGCTGTCTCCAGGTCCTGCCCCTCTCTCAAGTCATCCCCCTCTCCCTTCATCCCCATGCCATCTGGACCAGGGGGATGGGGTGTAGATCACATGTGTGGGGAGGGGAGACGGGGTGAGGAAGACTCCTAGAGCTATGGCGGTCGTGGGAAAGTGAGCAAGGTAATGTATTTTCCGTGTTTCTGTCTGCTTGCTTATGGATCTAACACACAATACATGCCTTGTAAACAAAATTTATCAAAAAGAAACAGAAAATGAGTCACTCATGATCCCACCATTCTGAGATACTGTTATTACTTTACTTTATTCCCGTTCTGTCTTCCATTCCACCTTGTTTACAATTTGTTGAATAACGACTATACAATTTTGATTCCTATGCTTTGTGCCTAACATTACATCACAGACCATTTCCAACATCAAAAATCTTCCAAGCATGAACTTTAGTGGCAACATAATATTTTATGATAAGTATGTATCACAGTTTACCTCTCCAAAAATGTTGGACTTTGAGTTATTTCCATTAATCTGTGTAATAAAATGACAAGGAAAACCAAGCTGCCTAAATCTTGGTCTGTACTTCCAAATGTTTCCTGGAAGTCAGATCCGTATGCCAAATAGTAGGTAAGAACATCCTTAAGGCTCTAGGTAACTTTTTAGGAAGGACGTACAAATTTACACTTTATTTAGAAGTTTTTGTGAACGGGAATTTTAATTCTTTCCATTTTTTTCCCTCCTTTTCCATCCCTACCTCTTGCAATACGACTTCCAAAGACATTGGATAGCATATATAAACCAGATTGATGCAACTGTGTAAAATGTTAATTAATCCCTCTGGTTAAGAAAAAAAGTTGTTTTCCTGCCTACGCAATGAAAACAAGCAACTGAATAATAATTCATTACAGAAAAAATTTTTTATCTCTTTGGAAATACCCAAATGCTCTAGCTCTGAGCCGTCCAATGTGGTAGCCACTGGCCACATGTGGCTACTATGCACTTGGAATGTGGTTTCTCCAAACTGAGGTATATTGTAAGTGTAAAACACATGCCAGATTTTGAAAACTCACCAAGAAACCAAGACTTAAAGTACTTCATTAATATTTTATATTGATTACATGAGAAAATGATAATATTTGGATCCAATGAGCTAAATAAAATAAATGAAATTTATTTCATCTATTTCTTTTTTATTTTGTAAGGGTGGCTACTAAAAAATTCAAAATTATACACAAGACCCTAACTATATGACTATTAGATAGAGCTGCTCTAGCTAGTTCCCAGATGTATCCATGTTTCGCTTTAATGGGTTTTACAAATTCAGAAAAATGGCAATTTGGAACCAACGCTTCTTACCTTTTTGTACGCTCCTCATAGCCTTAAGTACAGTCTTTTTTGCCTTTCTTAATTTCCTTCTGACCCTCCTGCCTGCCTGTACTCTTTAAGCCAGGGGTGTCCGACCTGTAGCCCACAGGCTGCGAGCAGCTCAGGATGGCTATCAATGCAGCCCAACACAAAATCATAAATTTACTTCAAATATTTTGAGATTATTTTGTGATTATGTGTCGCAATGTATTTAATGTGTGGCCCAAGACATCTCTTCTTCGTCCAGGGCAGCCCAGAGACGCCAAAAGGTTGGACACCCCTGCAAAGCTAAAATGTTACCACGAGAATTCACCCAGTAAGCCACTTTCCTTACCTTCATTCATCCATTCAGTTAGAAACCAATGACTGTTCACCTCTGATATAATCACTGTGCTGTACACTCCTGGGAGTACAAAGATAAACGGTACTAAGACAAAATCCTTGCCCTCGTGAAGCACAATGTCTAGTGAGGGAAACAGACTCCAAAATAATTACAGTCTAGTGAGGTCCCCTCTAAAATAGAGGTAGGTGCAAGATGTTATGAAAGAACAAAAGAAGAAGGGATTAACTACCTCTAGGTGTAGGATGGTGTGAAGGGAGTGGCGAAGGCAGGTGTCACCCAGGTGACCGTTGATCTGCACCTTGAAGTAGTAGCCTAGAAACTGGAACGTGTCTAATTATAGGGACTACCTTTGGATACCACCAACATATGAAGGAGCCTAGCTGAGAATTCATTGCTGACAAGAAGGGAACATTTGTTGACACTGAGACCGTGTTCTGAAATATGCCATTCCAAGGTGTTCAGTCTGTATCTCCTGTGTAGAGGACGGGAAACTATTTAAGTTATTAAATAGAGGACTCAAATATTCAGATATGAGGTTTAGAAAGTTCCTTCTTGTAGCATAAACTGAAGAGTAGAAATGCAGAAGGTGGGAGAGAAGACAAGACTAGATGTTAATCTCCTTGTCTGGATGGTTCCAGTACCTTTCCATTCTCCGAGAGTCGGGGAATCAGCTGAAACATCACTCCCTCTGGGAACCCTTTCCTGGAGGGCTGAATTGAAGTTGGCCATCCATACTTTTTTCTTGATCTGCATCCTATTTTCTGCAACTATCCTTAGCAGGCAGTATCCCACTCTAGACCTCTGTGCATATTGCCCACCAGTCTCTCAGTTCCTGCTGAGATCAGTGTCTAGCAGAATGCCTGGCTTAATTGTTACTTCCTTTGAAACAGGCCTTCTCTGACCACCCTTCTCTGACCACCCTTTCAGTTCTATTTTCTATCACTGCACCTTTTTAGTTTCCCCCAAAGCACTTACCACAATTCATAATTTTTCGTTTGTGTTTCCATTTGTGTTGTCTGTTTCCTCCACTATGTTATAAGATTTGCATGGGAGAAACATTCCTATTGTACTCACAAACACATACACAGTTTTAACACTTAACAGGCACCCAAATATGTGTTGAATGAATAAATGAACAAAATGAGTCATCAACGATTGGTGCTTAATAAACATTAATGAAAAAGTGAATTTGTTTATGAATAAATAAATGAATGATGAATTCCAACAAATAATTGTTGATGGACTGCTATTGATATTTTATTGCATTCAGAATCTGGTACATTAACAGTCTAGCAGTTAATCCCATAATCTATGCTAAGTAATAATTTCAGAGTAGGAGTACATATATTGGAGCTGTTAGCAGAAATCTCCAAATGCTTCATTTTACCAGATGTGTTAGAATTACAGCAATATGGTCTTTGAACACAGAAGGTCATAATACTGTTGTCTCTGTAAGTTGTTCATGGTCCACTGGAGAAGACAGGCATGTATGCATAGACTGAGAGGTGAGGGGAATACTGTGTTCCAGGTGTTGTGATCAGGGAAGGAGGCCAATTCCTGAGCTGACTCTTGAGGGACGAGTAGGAGTTATTCTGGTGAGGTGACTGGGGCAAGTGTACGTGGCAGGCAGAGGTAAAACTGTACTCACCTAAGAGGAACAGAGAAAACAACCTAACAGCCTCACAGGTCATTCAAAAGGAAACTCCAGCCTTTTGGCTTCTTCCCCTTTGCTGTTTCTCCTTTCTCACCAATTTGTAGCTTCTCCTTCCTATTCCAAAGGGGTTTTTGCTTCCTCTTGCCCCCTTGTCTCTTGATATCTTTGACCTCCCTAGGTAGCCTGCCTGCTAAAGGGCACACAGTAATGACAGGTATCCCTTGTCTACACACTGAGTCTAGGTTTCCTCATTTCTAAACACAAGGGAATGAGCGTTGGACTTAAGATTAGGGAAGGCAGCAGGGACAGTCCAGAACCACAGGCCTGCCGTGCTTTTGACCCATGGATGATCCTGAAGACCACTGGAGCCACCAGAAACATGAGCACAGAAAGGCCGTGGGCTTTTTTGAGCTTCCCCTCAAATCAGAACAAACTCTGCTCTGTACACAGTCTTGCAACAAGTCTTATTTCTATTTTTTCCAAAGGCAGCATGACCTTCAGGCTTTAAAACATGCCTCTGGCCCTTGATCCCCAAAGAGGCCAAAGTGAAGAAAAAAACCAAGCCATATCTTCTACTCCCAGCATGTGCTTCCCAAGGGCAGTGATAGGTACTTTCTCCACTATGCAGACAACTGTTCAGTGAGACCCTCTTACGTGCTGGATCATACTGGTGCTATGGGTAGGACATGACACAGAACAGAAAGAACCATCCAATGTGACAACACACCAAGGTTCTGAACTGGGTTTCCCCTCTCACAGAAGATAAGGTCATTAATTAAATGGCTGGTGACAGGTGCTTCCATTTTTTTTTTCTTAACCTTTTACAGTAACTACTGTATAAAGTAGATATTGTAGGTCCATATGGAAACGAAGACTCAGAGGAGTCAAGACAGTTTCCCAATGTCACACAGATTGTTAGTGACCCAGGACCCTCTGCCACAAAGCTTTTCTCTATATAATGGAGTTTCTGAGCTGCTCTCCTTGTGATCCTTGGGCCCCGATCCACTCTCTGGGCTATTTGAACAGTCAGTCAATGAACGCTTAGCGTATTATGTTTATATACCAGACAGCAGGGCAAGACCTTAGGAATCAAAAAGTAATAACTCATCAATGTGCATAAGATTGACACATAAACCAGTAAGTATGAAATAATAAATAAGGACTGTGAATAGCCCCAAGCAACACAGCACAGACAAGGAGCTGCCAACCAACCTGCACATGTCAATGACAGGCTCACAGCAGGAGACATTGCAGTTGGGTCTTAGCAGAGGGCATATTAGTTTCCTATGGCTGCTGTAACAAATTACCACCAACCTTGCAGCTTAAAACAACACACATTTATTCTTGCATAGCCCTGGATGTCAAGAGTCTAAAATCAGGGTGTCAACAGGGTAACATTCCTCTTGGAAACTCTAGGGGAGAATCAGTTTCCTTGCTTTTTTCAGTGTCTAGGGTCTGCCTGTACTCTGTCTCTGGCTCCTGGGTTCCATCATGAAACCCAGCAGCACAGTGCCTACCAATCTCTCTCTCTCTGACTATGACCCCTGACTCCAAGGTCACATTTCTTTCTTTAACTTCATCCCTCCTGCCTCTTTTGTGATTACACTGGACAACCCCTCCCTACCCTGGATCATTCAGAATGCTCTCCCCACCTCAAGAACCTCAACTAAATCACATTGAAAAAGTCCCTTTTGCCATGGAAGTGACAGTCGCAAGTTCTAGGGATGGTGATAAGGTCACCTTTGGGGGCCATTATCCAGCTACCACAGACAGGTAGAAACTCATTTAGCTGAAGTCATCTTGTGCAGTGACTAAAAGACTGGCATTCAGAACCAGCTGTCCCAGGTTAGAACCCTTTGCTGCCATTTACTAGCCGTAACTTTGGAACAGTCGCTGAATCTCTCCATACCTGTTTCCACTCCTGTAAAATGGGAACAGGAATAACACCAACTTCACTGGGTTGTTGGCATCACTGGATGAGTTCATGCAGGACAGTGCCTGGCATGTAGTGAGCACCTTATTCCTTATTCACCAAAGAAGATGGGGTACTGCAGATGAAGCAGTACACACAAAAGTACAAAGGCAAAACACCGCATGACATATTCAGGCAACAAAGTCATTTCATGTGACTGAAGCACTATGTTGGTTGGTGACAAAAGGACATAGAAAGCAAAGAGGGATTGGGCAGATTGTATGGAGCCTACAGCTGGTTGGTTCCCACAGACTATTAAATAATCAATCAATCAATAGAAAAGATTATATTCACCTTGTATCCTCAGAATTGTGCTGAATTTCATGGGGAAAATGACGGAATTATTAGACACCATTCTTATGTCCATATAGAGGACAAACTGGCCAAACCATCTGATTTAAACAGCCAACCTAGGACTAAGAATATAATGAAAGGATTGACCCACACGTGAATGAAACAAAGACACATCCTAGAATGCTATTAAAATACTCGTGACAAAAACCAGTTATAAGACACCTGAGCCAATCTTTCTCATGTCCTGAAACCATGGACTATCAAGGACAAAAGGAACATTAGGAGAGAAACACCCAATCTCCCTTTTTACTTTGTAGATGATAGAATTAAGATTCAGGAAGAAGCTTGCCCACGGTCTCAAAAAGTCCAAGGGCCCAGCTTGGATCAGAACACGACGTGCTAATTATTATGAGGAGAACCACATGAATAGAGAACAAAATTAAATGAAGTCAACATCTTTATTAAGTTGTTAAGCAACATTCGATGTTGGATACTCTATGCTAGTTGTGATGCCATCATCATTACTTAAATATTTAACATTTCAAAGGACCACAAGAAATAACAGGTATATTCATATGCTATATGAATATGTAAATACTACATTCCTTAAATGATGAATGTTCACCACCCCCCAAATGTTAGGCCTTCGAAATGTAAGTCAATAAGAGCTCCCCAGATTTAGCATGGATAAGTGCAAATGTGCACCTACTCCCTGACAAAGACCCCAAAGTCTTTGTAGCATTGAACTAAGCATCAGAACCTGGGAACTAAAATGATAAGAAGAGGGAGGGAGTAGCTCTGTCTAGGGTGAAGTGGGAGTGAGAGGAGCTAGCTCTGCCATGAATCAGCTGTAGGACTCTAAGTGATACAGTTTTCCGTTCAGGCCTCAGTGCCCTCCCTGCACTGTTCAGGTGCAGTGCACTGTGGTGCTGAAGAACACAGGCTGTGAATAGGACTGCCAGCTTCAGCAAAAACAAAACAAAGCAAGCCTTGACAACCCACATGGTACACTCCATTAAATTTGAATTTCAAGTAAACAACAATTTCTTAAGTATTTGCATGTCCCCTGCAGTATCTGAGACGTATGTAGACCAACACTCTTTTTCATTGCCTATCTGAAATCCAAATCCAGTTCTGGACTGAGCATCACTTTCAACCATGGTTCTGAGACTAAGATGCTGTGTGACATTGGGCAAATTCTTAAATTCTCAGTGCTTTCTTAAAAGTAGATGAGATAGAAAGAGAGAGAAAGAAAGAGAGAGAGCGAGGGAGAGAGATCATATGTCATATACGTGAAATATTAATAGCATCTACTTCAAACATTGTTGTGAGTATAAAATAAGAAAAGCAGGCTCAGGACAGTGCCTGAGTTGTGATATGCCCTCAAAAATTATTCTTGTTGTAGTTGCAGTAACTGGGTGAAACTTGATGACTCTGGGAAGACTTAAACTTTGTATTTCTCCCAATAATCTCTCTGAGCAGCATTACTTTTAAGGATCAGAGTATAACCTCAATAAATAACATGTGAGTGTGACAAATATAGGGCAGAAATAGTTTACTATGTGACTGGTAAATTGGTCCTTTCATTGAATTTAATAATATCTTCAAATAGAAAGGTGCAAATCATAAGAATTAGCACCATCCAATGAAAAGGTCTCACAATGACATGTTAGGTGGGTTTAAAGCAATTCAAGGAAAGATTAGCCAAATGGCGAGGTGGCCCCTTTCCCGTGGCTGTTTACTGCAGAAGTGAAAGCAAGCCCAGTATTTCTGAGTGGAGTAATTAGGTCAGCCTCACTCCCAGAGGATTAATTCAACTCCCAACAGATTATGGCAGCCACCTTTCATTTCCACGAACAGACTCCATCAGCACACTGATTTCAATTAGAGAAGCGAAGCTCTATTGACTTATGCCAGACACAAGGAGACATAGCAGGCAGATAACAAACTGGATTACAGCATTAATCTTATGGTCATGGCATTAGAAAGATTTTTAAATGCATTACCTCTCTCCCATGGGAATAACCGAGAAGATTTTTTTTACCTTCCTATTGCAAGAAGTTTAATCTTCATACAAGGTGATGGCTTAATACATAAATTAAGAGCGAAGTCAAAACTTCCTCACTTCCTGAAAGGTATTAATTTTCTGGCTGGACTTTGACTGGAGCTCTGTCTACCCAAGAGCACACCCCCAAATGTTGGTTCTGACCAAATCTCTAGATAAAAAGAAAATCTCAAGTAAGTGGTCTCCAATGTTCATCTAGAAAACACCAGTAAGATAGGTTGACAGCTTGATTATGCAGAAAAGGTGGGAACAGCCTTAAACGAACAGTTAACAGCCCATCACATTAACAAATGGAATGGAAAAGGGAATATTTAGAAGAGAATGTCTGCTCTCAGTCTGTATACTTCTGCTTTTAATCCACTCATGCCTCTTTTCCATTTGTGTTGTTTTAAGAGTGTGGTGTGATTCATCCTTCCCATCATGCTCTGCATAGGTTGAATCACGAGACAATATCCACCTTTCTCTAAATGATGCAGAAATCTATAGGATCCTGTGCCTAGAATTTTACTAGGGCACCATGACCAAAACCCTAAGTACCAGGTTGAATGTCAATGCCAGGCCTAGGATACCACCATCTGGATTCCAACCTCCTAGCTACTAGGGGAAGAAGAAATAGGAAAAGATGTCAAAGGTCATAAAAAACTTAAACATCCACTGAGTTTTAGAAGACTCCAATCCTGTCAAAGGACACAACTAACACAGTGAAAAGTAAACTATGGAATAGGAGAAAATATTTGCCAACCATGTATCTTATAAGGTATTACTATTCAGAATATATAAAGAACTCCTAAAACTCAACAACAACAAAAATGATTTAAAAATGGGCAAAAATCTTAAATAAACACTTACCCAAAGAAGACATATAAATGCCCAACAAGTATGTTAAAATATGCTCAACATTTCTTATTATTAGAAAATTGCAATCAAAACCATAATGAGTTATCACCGCACATCGTTTAGGATGGCTACTATTTAAAAAAAACAGAAATCAACAAATGTTGGTGAGAATATGGAGAAATTGGAACCGTTGTGCACTGTTGGTGGACATATAAAATGGTGTAGGCACTATTTGAAGGAGTATGGTAGTTCCTCAAGAAATTAAACATAAATTACCATATTACCTAGCATTTCCACTTCTGGATATATACTCAAAATACTTAAAAGCAGGATCTCAAAGAGATGTTTGCACACCCATATCAATGCAACACTATTCACAATAGCAAAAAGGTGGAAATATCCCGAGTGTCCAATGACAGATGAATAACAACATGTTATACGGATAACAACACGGATAAACAACACGTGCTATCTACATACATCATAATATTAGCAAGGCTTTAAAAAGGAAGGAAGTTCTGACACATACTACAACAGGGATGGAATTTAAGGTCATATAGTAAGTGAAATATGCCAGTCGCAAAAAAATACTGTGTGGATCCACCTATGGAAGGTACCTAGATTAGTCAAATTCAGATGGGTGTATAAAAGTGCTGTGGTATATTTAAACAATGGAATACTACTCAGCCATAAAAAAAGAAGGAAAACTTAACTTTTGCAACCACATGGATGGACCTGGAGAGTATTATGCTAAGTGAAATAAGCCAGTCCAAGAAAGACAAGTATTATATGATTTCATTTATATGTGGAATTTGATAAACCAAAAAAACTAACAAATAAAATAAAAACAGACTCATAGATACAGAGAACAGACTGACAACTTTTGGAGGGGGGGGAGCATTGGGGGGCTAAGTGAAAAAGGTGAAGGGATTAAGCAAAAAAGAAAACAAAACCCATAGATGCAAGTAATAGTATGAGGGTTACCAGAGGGTCAGGGGGATGAGAGGAACTAGAAGAGGCAAACAGTGGGAGAAGGGGGATAAACAGTGATGGAAGGAGACTTGACTTGGGGGCAGTGAACACAAATACAATATAGAGATGATGTGTCATAGAATTGTACAGCTGAAACCTATATTAATTCATTAACCAGTGTCACCCGATGAATTAAATTAAAATTTAAAAAAATTGCACTGTTGAACGGTGGGGCCTGGGAGACTGGAGAATGGGGAGTTGTTACCCAGATACAGATTTCAATTTTGCAAAACGAAAAGAGTTATGGAGACTGGATGCACAACAACGTGAATGCACTTACACTGTTGAACTACACACCTAAAAATGGCTACAATGGTCAATTTTATGTTATGTGTATTTTATCAGGGTTAAACAATTAATTAAAAGGCTCTAACTCATACACTCTTAACAGGGATGATATCACCATCAAGGGGACGCTGACTGGTCTTGGAAGACAGAGATGAAAAAATCTTTTTATGTATAAGGCACAGATACACATAGAGTTTTTAAACAAATATACAGTATTATTCAAATTCCATGGGGATTTCTAGAAGTAAAAAGTCTCTAAAAAGGCTCACTAGGGAGCCAACAATGAAAACAATGTTGAGAAACCCTTCCCTAAGCTATCATCCGTCCATGTTTCAGCTTCCAATTCCAAAGCACCTGCAAGAGATCTCTGCCCACCACAGACACAATGTGGCCACGACTGAAGTCAGAATCGTCTGCTCCCACCACCATCTGCTGAGCACTAAGTCTGTCAAAAGTTGCGTGCCAGACCCTGGATTGTGCTGAGCGTGAAACTGACATTAAATATGTAGAAAACGGTCATGTCAATTCCCTGCTAAATCAGACCTTCAAAGGTTCCCCCTTTCACAGTACACAACTATCAAGCCCAAGCACCATGTTATGGGGGCCAAGTCCATACATTACCTACCTCTTTCTACTTAAACTAATTTCTCTCTCACCATATTCTGTCTTCAATCAACATGTAATGCCAACGTAAACTTTGTATCTCCTGTTACCTGTGATTGCCAATCCCTACTTTCCCAGGGTTGAATCTTTAATACGTGAGTGCCATCGAGAATTCTACAAGCCAACTCAAATCTGTCTCCCAGATAAGCAAAATCAGTCCCTCCTTTCTCTGAAGGGGCCTCAAGCCCCTGCAGGAATGTATGCACTGGTGTTACATGTTTTAAATCACTCCGTTAATTACATGCTAACGTGTCCCGTAAACTGGAGCTCCTGTAAGGCAGAGAATATATGTTACATTGCCTATTGTAGGCATCAAGTGTAACATACATTTTGCTGGATGAAGAAATTAACAAATAACAAAGTATAAAAGGAGGGGGTGATTATTTTTTAATTCAGAGATGATATCTTATGGGGGAGGGAGCATTAGGGTTTTGTGTAAAATTGTCTCTATTTCCAAAATGCACTTTTAAAAATGATTTTTAAAATCCCCTCTGGGTTAGTAAACTAATACTTAAGGTAAAAAAATCAGAAATTAT